>OLKM01001750.1:68894-78894 GCA_900291075.1 Melanogrammus aeglefinus | reverse complement strand
ACAAAAAGAAAGTGTGTGTGTGTGTGTGTGTGTGTGTGTGTGTGTGTGTGTGTGTGTGTGTGTGTGTGTGTGTGTGTGTGTGTGTGTGTGTGTGTGTGTGTGTGTGTGTGTGTGTGTGTGTGTGTGTGTGTGGTGATTGGGGGTGCTGGGCGAGAGAAGCAGCCAATATTTTTTCCCTCTCTGCATATTTTAATTACCAGATCAATCATAACTACATACTGCCGAGCGGAGAAGAGAGGAGAAAATTGCAAGTCTAAATGAAAAACAATAGATTTGCTTTATATTCTCTGCTCTTTTGAAGTCTAAATTAAAATTTCAGGTACCTTTACGAGGGCTTTGTTCAGAAAGTTATTATATTTAATTAGCGTGTTTAGATTCAGCCAGAACTAAGCTCCACAATGTTGTGTCATTTGAGGCAAAGAGCAGCATTAACTGGCCTGACTTAAAGACATTGGTGTCACGGGGCCGAGGTGGTGGCTGATGGTCTGTGTTACTTACACTGTCCTGACTCTTGTTTTGACTATGCTCTCTGTGTCTCTGATGCTGCACGCCTCTGAAGCCCCCTCTGCCACCCCCACCCCCTCCTTTATACATCCCACGCGCCTCAAGAGAGCCCTGATTCTTATTTCAGATGGCACGTCCTCATGGGCACTAGGCCACTGATTTTGCATATTTCTATTGGCTAGTTTGATAGTGCGCTTGCCAGCAGCAGCAGCAGCAGCAAAGAGTGATCCAGGAGTCACAAACAACACCACTTGCTTCTGCTCGCACTAACACAAATGCTACCGCTAATGCTACTGTTGGCGCTGTTTGACTAGGCTTCCCAGAGTGAGGACGAGATAATGGGTGGGGGGAAGCCCCCTGACTCCAAACAAATCCATAACGGAGAGAGAGAGAGAGAGCGAGAGCGAGAGCGAGAGAGAGAGAGAGAGAGAGAGAGAGAGAGAGAGAGAGAGAGAGAGAGAGAGAGAGAGAGAGAGAGAGAGAGAGAGAGAGAGAGAGAGAGAGAGAGAGAGAGAGAGAGAGAGAGAGAGAGAGAGAGAGAGAGAGAGAGAGAGAGAGAGAAAGAGAGAAAGAGACAGAGAGTTGGGGCAACGACCTTATAAAAATAAACACTTGCCGATGTGTTTAGTCACTGCGTTTGTGTAGGGCATTTTCCAGGAGAGGAAGGGCTTAGAGGACAAGTAAAGGCAGCGTGAGACCATACGAGCAGCCTGGCCAGCGCCTTGCTGTGCTGTGCGCATGTGTGCATGCCCGGGTCTGTCTGTTCCTGCTCAAACACGGCTACCATTTGCACAGTAGAGGCAAGTCAAGCGTGACATCTCCAGGCTGCGAGGTTTGTGGAAATTAAACCTGGCACTGCAGAGCAAAATGTGCTGAAAGTCATCAATTCCACATGGCTTGAGAGGCAAGTGCCTATTTATTACACTCCCCCCCCCCACACACACACACACACACACACCTCCTCTTTACCTGGTGTGTATCCTCTGAACGCACATCCATAATGATGAATACACCCCACTGGGTACCGTCGACAGGGCATCAGTCAGGACACCAAAACAAACGTCAACCAAGACATGCACACACAAGATTGACACATAAACACACACACACACACACACACACACACACACACACACACACACACACACACACACACACACACACACACACACACACACACACACACATACACACACACAAAGACCTACACACATGCACAGCTTGACACACACAAAACACAAAGACACATGCACCGTCCGACATATACAAGCAGAGTGACATGCACACACTAGTGGCCGTGTTGGCACAGACAAACACACACACACACACACACACACACACACACACACACACACACACACACACACACACACCACACACACCACACACACACACACACACACACACACACACACACACACACACACACACAGAGCTTCAGATCAGAAGTCTCAGATGGATGAGGTTGGGGGGGGGCTGCTGGCGGAGGGTTTGAGTCGTGTCAGCATAAAAGCAGCCGCTAGGATCCAGAGAATCACTCACCGAGGGGGGAGACAAACAAATGGGGAGCCGGAGAGATATTAAACTTCTTCAAACCGGGGCCCTGGTGCCAGAGTCCCACCACCACCAGCAGCAGCGGCAGCAGCAGCACCATGCTGTTCAAACACGGCACGCAGGGTGATTTGTTCAGGTTTCAGCCTCAGCGGTGCCTCAGCGTGCGGCAGAGAACAACCACACGTGATCAGATGATCTACGACGATCAACACAGAGGACTTCATGTACGGAGACACTGACACGTGTGAGCTGGTGTGTGTGCGCTGCGTGGGCGAACCGTGAAGAACGCCTGCAGCACGGGACGACAAACTTACCGGGGAAATAGATAAAGTCACAGCTCCTGCAGAGCCAGGAGACTGAAAAGGTCGGGTGATGGATGTCAATATCTGTGTATGTGGTTGTTTTCTTTATTTCCCCAATCTGCTGTCGTTCCAAAACGTACATTGGCGTACTCATCCTCATATCACGGTAAGAAACATATGAGTCGTTAACACACAGAATATGTTTTTGACCATCCCCCAGGCCAGGGTAGAGAGAACGGAATAAGACTCCTGTGACGATGGTTCTACTACTAATCCCATTAAAATCAAAATAAAACCTGAAGTAAGTAATCAAGAGGGAAGAGGCTGGTTTGGCGTTTGCCTGGTCAAAACATTGGCTCACCATCAATCCAAGGGCCCCAGCAAGGCTCTTCAAACCTCCCTAGACCCCCCCCACACACACACACACACACGCACGCACGCACGCACGCACGCACGCACGCACGCACGCACGCACGCACGCACGCACGCACGCACGCACGCACGCACGCACGCACGCACGCACGCACGCACGCACGCACGCACGCACGCACGCACGCACGCACGCACGCACGCACACACACACACACACGCACACACACACATACACACGCACACCCCAACCCGAGGTCGGACTTCACCGGAGGTGTTATCTAACATATCTTTCAACCCACACAAGCATGCCCTGCTCTGCGGCGCAAACTCTACCTGCACAAAACTCACTCACATCCTCTCTAACTTCCTCTCCTACCCTCGCCCTCTCTCTCTCTCCTCTCTCCGGCGTGGTGGTGAGGAGGATACAAGTGATAAAGCAGAGAGCAGAGTGCTGGTTAGCGTACATGGCCCTGGAGCCCATTATGTTCCCCACAACAGGCCCCGGGCCTGGACGCGCTGTGAATAGGTAATAGCACGGAGCTCCGGGCCGGGGACTGCCTGATGCTCAATGAGCCCAAGACAGGGCTGCAAGTGACAGGCATTGGAGATACCTCAGCAGCCCAGTGTACCACGCACTTAAAGCCTGCGTTGCTGTGTGTGTGTGTGTGCGTGTGTGTAGGTGCATGTGGCGCACACGAGCTAACCCTAACCCTAACCCTCTGTATGGGATCTCATCATATGGGACGATGTCATAAACACTGCAACATGGAGGAGTAATAAGGAACTTATTATGGATGGCTGTAAAAAAATGAATGTTGCTGGGGTCTCAGCGGCGGCGCTTTAAGGAACACCCGCGGCGTGCACAACCCATCACTCACACCGTGTCCAAAGAGGTCGCCGACAGAGCGCGCTGCTAGCTTACCAAGTGCGACCGACTATCCCCCAAATGAGCTAGTTAGCCACGCCGCGACGCCCTATTCTAATAACAGCCCCTCCCCCTCCTCGTGCCAGGAAGGAGCTCCATCTCCATCGAGGTGCGACCCCCCCCCCCCCCCCCACCCCCGCGGCACCCTACTCCTGATGGCGGTGGCGTTGCGGTCCCCTCCGCCAAGCCTCCTCAGACAATTAGGCAGGGGGGGGGGAGCTTTATGACCGTTAGTCTCGCTCAGCACGCCGCCCGCCAGCGCCACCAGGAGCGCTGGCTGCCGCACAAAAGGTAATTACGGGCGCCGGCGTAATGACACGCAGGAAGCTTTCGTCATAACACCCACAGCCCTTTTTATCACCGCGCCGCAATTAATTACCGTCCTTCTGCTCTTTGATCCATTCCGCTATTCATAACATATTCATACGTTTCAAGAGGAATTATCATTTCCCTCCAGGAACTAATCAGGAGGAGGAGGAAGGAGGACCAGGTCTCTTGCCTCCCCCCCCCCCAACCCCCCAACCCTGATCAAAAGAGGCAGTTCATCTACCTACCCTGCCCCCCTTTGACCCCCTCTGCCACACGGCCTGCTCGGCCGTGTGGCAGAGGGGGTCAAAGTGGGGCAGGGGGGGGGGCGAGCGGTCGCGACAGCAGCCGCTGTTTGTTTTTTTTGGCGTCACGTTGATGTGGCGCGACGTACGGTGAGTTGGAGAGTACAGGTTTGTTGTAACGGAGCCTCTCGCTCACGAATATCTAGGCCAGGCCCCCGGGGGGGACATCTAGGGGATCGAACACGGTACCTTTCATTTGGGGATGGGAGGAAAGGGTTTACTGTCCCGCCGCACAGATTGTGTGTTTGGATTGTGTTTCCATATTGTGGGTTCAGACGCGTGTCCGAGGCCTTTCTAGAGGTTCAATCTGTCGGGGCGACGTCGTCGCCGGAAACGTCAAATGTGATTCAAAACTCTGTGGAACGAGAGGTGGGGGTGGGGGGTGCAAAGGCAGGGGACACGCGCTACAATGCAGCGCTGTGTACCCAACAGATAACAACAGATAATAGGATGATTGGGTCGTCTTGACATCAAGAACGGCATAATTCCCCTCGTTCCATCCCCCCTCTCTCTCTCCTTGTCTAATGGCCGCCGCGGCTCAGGGGTGGACGTCCTGCTCGCTTCTCAACAACAATATCAAAGTGTAACGGCACGACAACAGCAACATCAAAAGAGCCGGCAAACGGCGTCTGGCGCTCCCCGGGGAGGGGCCCGGCGCGCTGCGACGTAAACAGGTGTCCACCCACCACCCCCCCCCCCCCCCGCCGATCAGCCCCCCCGCCCCCCCCTCCCCCACAGCGCGGGCTGCTTCAATGACCATGTGATGCTTTTTGATGTCTAGTCAGCTCAATTGTACCTTGGGCTTGATAATGAGGGGGCAATAATGGCTCCTGCACTCGAGGGGTTAATGGTATGTAACCGGCAGAGCTGCTAATTACACGTTACAAACTATTTATCAGAGTCTCCATCTGTGCAGGCACCACAACTCTCATTGTGCACGCTAAATTACTCCACGGATTATCATTGTAAAGCAACTTTCAGTAATTAGGGACCCATGCTGCTGTTTTCTTTTTCTGAGAGAGACTGAGAGAGAGAGAGAGCGCCAAACGGAATTAAGCGCATGGGGGAGAGAGGAAGAAAAATGGAGATAGTGGCACTTATGGTGGTGGTTAATTTGGGCCTGACATGGGGAATGTGTTTTTCTTGGGGGGGGGAGGAGCAGATGTACCGTATGTAGAGGAATCTGCCTCACCCTGGGACGACACATCCGACAGACATCTCAGAGAGAGGGAAAAAATTCAGCACTGTTTTTCAGTTTTTTTATATACTTCACAAAGGTTAATCCGGTGGGGAGTTTACACTTAAATGTGTGAGAGAGAGAGAGAGGTGTAAATTGCATGGAGGGTCCCACACAGTCTTGGTGGGACTTGGTGAGGGCCTGCTTGCTGCACCGTTGTAATGGCATTGAAGGAGAGAGAGGGAGAGAGAGAGAGAGAGAGAGAGAGAGAGAGAGAGAGAGAGAGAGAGAGAGAGAGAGAGAGAGAGAGAGAGAGAGAGAGAGAGAGAGAGAGAGAGAGAGAGAGAGAGAGAGAGAGAGAGAGAGAGAGAGAGAGAGAGAGAGAGAGAGAGAGAGAGAGACAGGGACAAAAACAGGGAGACTGGGAGACAGAGACAGGGAGAGACAGTGAGAGACAGTGATAGAGGGACCGAGAGGCAGCAGCTTGCGAAGCGACATGAACTCCGGGGCCCGATGGTGCGAGCTCAGGGCCGATGGGTAATGCGAGAGATAACTGCCGTGAACCCTCGCACCTAAAAGGCCCGCAACCCGCAGAGGACTTCCACCTTCCTCCAGCCTCCTCGCAGTGCCATTTTTTTTTTTTTTAAATCACCTTCATTATGAAGACAGCGTTCATTATAAAACATTAAAAAAATGGCGCTGCTCTCTCAGGGCCTGGCGGATTAATAAGGACAGCGGTGTATTTTAAGCCGTTAACTCAGCTCCTCACTGTCCTTAATCTCCTTCCTCCGTCGCCGGGCCAAATTAACACCTCTGCTCAGCTCTGACGGGACCTCATTAGCAAACTTCCAGGGAAAGGAAGAAGAGGAGCAACGCAAGGAGGAAGGAGGAGAAAAAAAAAGAGGAGAAGAAGAAGAGAGGAACAGCGGCGACCGATGTCAGAGCCACCAGCTCTGGGATTAACCCTTCCTCCTCCTCCTCCCTCCCCTCCTCCGGAGGAGAGGATGGAGGAGGAGGAGGAGGAGGAGGAGAAGAAGAAGAAGAAGAAGAAGAAGAAGAAGAAGAAGAAGAAGAAAAGAGAAACTAGGTCGACGACGTGCTCCCTAATCAGTCGCCTGGTTAGTGATAATTAGAAGGCGAGATTGGACGAGAGATGCTGGAGAGAGGAGGAGGTAGAGAGAGAGAGAGAGAGTGGATGGGGAACACTGAAGTAAAACAGGGAGGAAGAGGGAACCTGTCATGTTGCAAATACTTCAAAGGAGCCGGCTCTCGTTTTTTGAGGTGGCACGGTGAGGGTCTAAACACCAGGAGACCCTCTTCTGGGCCAGCAAGGAGGAAGGGCTAGTGGTGGAGGAGGGGGGGGGGGGGGCAGAAGTAAGAACCCAGTTTCCTTTGTTTCCCTAACACACACACACACACACACACACACACACACACACACACACACACACACACACACACACACACACACACACACACACACACACACACACACACACACACACACACACACACACACACACACACACACACACACACACACACACACACACACACAAACTGAATTTCTCTCTCATTCATGACACCTGTACATGACTGCTGCTGGGGAGCTTTAGATCAACACCCCACCCAGATACACACGCGCACACACACACCAAGCGCACACACACACACATGCACACTTACACACACACACACAAATACACACACATACGCACCGACACACACACTCACACACGACACAGCCCGAACACATATTCGCACACACCAACACACACACACACACACACACACACACACGACACACACACACCACACACACACACACACACACACACACACACACACACACACACACACACACACACACGCACAACACACACAAACACAAACACACACACCCAGAGGGTACCCGGACCCTGAGTGCCGGGGGCCCCAGCGGCTGGCAGATCGAGGGCCTGGGGACCACCGCTGGGGAGAAAGATCAGCAGCTCCCACCAGCCATTTGACATTAGCCAATAAGGTCAGAGTGCCAAGGAAAGCCCCATGAGAGAGGCGAAGCAGTACTGTGACGCCACGCGGAACAGCTCGCAGCCGCATCAGACCTCAGAAGGACCCAAGGTGATCCTCCACCGCCCCGCTCACACCCCGACACCCAGAGCATCAGGGGCTCCTGACGGGGTACGGAGAGGGGAAGGGGGGAGAGGGGAGAGGGGGGAGGGGAGACCGCCCCGGCCCAGAGAGGCCTGCAGCCGAGCGTCATCGCTCATTACCAGCCATCTATTTCCTCCACTATGAAGCGTCTCTGGACTTGTCAGACATCAATAGTCCTTAAATGAATCCCCCGGTTCCTCAATGAAAAAGGGAATTCATGGAAGGGTGCTTCTGGTGTCTGTGTTGTTCCAAACCGTGGTGGTGGGTGAATGAGCGTGGACAGGCGTGGGCGCAGGACACGGCTACGTACCCTCCGCGTAGCATCGACTGTGAGCGCCGCGGCTATCGAGCTAGCTCGGGCCGCCAACAGCCTTAGCCAATTACAAACTTGAAAATAATCACATGGGCGAAGGCAGTGAGGGGGGGTTCCTGTGTGCGTTGGGTGATAATGGGGCATTAAGATTAACGGAGGGAGTGGGGGGGGGGGGGCAGGAGGTGAGGTGCGAGGGCAAGCGTCAGTTTGAGAACATATCTGCGGTATCGTCTCCATAAGGCCAGGCAGGCTGCACCGTAGGCCCACCGACGTGATTAATGACCTTGGTTTAATGGCAACGGCAGAGACCCAGTACGTATCTGATGACTGTTTCAATATGGCGATGTTAGATGATGGATAGGAAGTAGGGGGGGGTTTGGTGGGGGGGGGAGGTGCTCTCCGAATGCACGATCACACCAGGAAATGAGTGCTTGTCCCGGGCCAAGAAAATATGAGACGCCCGATATCTGATCATCTAATGGCAGATAGATGCTACTTCACTTCGACGGAAAAGCCATCTGTCAATACACGGGCAGACGAGCGCGAGCTATGAAACAGCCCGGTCGGATTGTCGGGCGCGGTCCGCGGCGAATCGTTCACACACCAGAACAGTGGAGAGGAAGTGGTATCCATACTTTAACCAGATGTCAGAGCGCACCGCTCATTGGTTTACATATACGCTCCCCCGTTATCGATTGTGTTTTAACAGCTTTCCAGTCTGTCACATCTGCTGCGTTATTTATTTATTCATTCCAAGGGTGTCTCGCAAACAAAATACAAATGAAAAAAAACAAAAAAAACACCTAGACACGGGGAAGGGCGCCACCTCACCTGAGCCTGGAAGCTTTTGAGGACAGGAGCCACCATCTCCCGCACTTCCTGTGGGGATACACGGAAGACAGCATTCATTGGGCTTGCGTTTGTGTTTTTTGTGTTGTTCTTTCTTTCCGTTTCCTCCGCTCCCCGATTCCAGGCTACTATATCTGTCTGCTGGAGGGGGAGGGCGATGGCCTGCGATGACAGACTGATCCCCTCTTATGTGGCTGTGTTATACATAGGAGCTTACAGCCTGGCTCACAGAGCACAGGGCAGGCCACCGTGTGCTCCGTGCCTCCCTGTGGTCGGAGGTGTTAATATACAAGACTATAAAAAAAAAGATGGCTAATGTGTTTAGAGTTTGCACATGGGTATGTTATGACGCACGGTGGACTTCTTGCGCTGGGGGCGTTGACCTCACTGGTATTGGCTGGTGTTTGAATGTGTGTTGTCACCGGTGAGGTAGTGTAGCCGGTGTCATGTTGAGCTACTGTTTACGATGAACAAAGATTTAAACATTAACAGAGAGAGGGGGAGGGGAGGGACACTGGGGTTGGAGTTATTAATGGCATGCATTAATAATGTTAACATAAATTAATTAGTTAATTAAGCAAAATGGAGATGGTGGATTCTGGAAAATGATTGTTTCAAAACTCCAAGCATCTCGAATGGTTTTACAAGAAAATGTGTGTGTGTGAATGCCTAAAAGAGGGCGGGGCAACTGTGTGTGTGTGTGTGTGTGTGTGTTTGTGAGTTTGTGCGTGTTTATGTGCGATATTGTGTGTGCTAGCATGTGTGCGTGCGTATGTGAATGTGCTGCATGCGCATGTGTACGCACACACGTGCGTGTGTGCATGGCCGCGTGCCTGCGTGCGTTCGTCTGTGTCAATGTGCGTGAGTGTGCGTGCGTGCGCGTGCGTGCGCGTGCGTGCGCGTGCGTGCGCGTGCGTGCGCGTGCATGCGAGCGTGTGTGTCGATGTGCGTACGTGCATGCATGTGTGCATGCGTGTGTGTGTGTGTGCCCGTGCACATGGCTCACCTCAGGGACATTTCTCTTGAACTCCCTGCTTAGTTCCACCAGGTGCTTATGGGAATGTTCGCTCTCTTCCTGTCGACCTGCCAGCTCCGACGCCACAGAGTTAAGCTCCCTCTACAGAGCAGAGAGAGAGACAGAGAGACATGGAGAGAGAGAGAGAGAGAGAGAGAGAGAGAGAGAGAGAGAGAGAGAGAGAGAGAGAGAGAGAGAGAGAGAGAGAGAGAGAGTGAGAGAGA
>OLKM01001750.1:57500-68237 GCA_900291075.1 Melanogrammus aeglefinus | reverse complement strand
GAGGAAGGGCAGAAGAGAAGAGAGAGAGATGAGAGAGAAGAAAGAGAGAGAGAGAGAGCGGAGATGAGAGAGAGAGAGATGAAGAGGGGAAGAGAGGGCAGCAGAGAAGAGTAGGCAGAGAGAGAGAGATAGAGCAGAGAGAGAGAGAGAGAGAGAGAGAGAAGAGAAGAGAGAGAGAGAAGAGAGAGAGAGAGAGAGAGAGAGAGGCAGAGGCAGAGAGAGAGTGAGAGAGAGAGCAAGAGAGGCAGAGAAAGAGAGAGGCAGAGAGAGAGAGAGAAATAGAGAGAGAGAGAGAGAGAGAGAGAGAGAGAGAGAGAGAGAGAGAGAGAGAGAGAGAGAGAGAGAGAGAGAGAGAGAGAGAGAGAGGCAGAGGCAGAGAGAGAGTGAGAGAGAGAGAGAGCAAGAGAGGCAGAGAAGAGAGAGAAGAGAAGATGAGAGGAGAAGAGCAAGAGAGCAGAGAGAGAAAGAAGAGAGAGAGAGAGAGAGACGAGAGAGATAGAAGAGAGAGAGAGAGAGAGAGAGAGAGAGAGAGAGAGAGAGAGAAAGAGAGAGAGAGAGAGAGAGAAGAGACAGAGAGAGAGAGAGAGAGAGAGAGAGAGAGAGAGAGAGAGAGAGAGAGAGGAGGAGGAGTAGGCAGGGCGGGGGTAGGTTGTGGTGGCCCAGGAGTCACGTGGACAGACTCAATAACCTGACAAACACTAGCACCAACCCCAGCTTCCTCCTGAGGAGGAGAACCACTCACAGTGCCCCAACCCCACCCCCTCTACCCACCCCCACCCTGCCCACACGGCAATAATCACCCATGGGTCAAATCTATTTTCCACACTCTCTTTTCCATCAATCCAGCTCCCTCCGATAGCCACTACCCCCGCCCATCCATATATTGATCCCCCATTGATTTCCAACACGTGATGACGACATTGTTCCAGCTCGCACCAAATGACCCCTTTTCTCCCTTCTTCTTTGCATGTCATATAGAATTTGGGGGCAGAGTCCTCTCCCTCGCTGGCCGGCTGGGTCTGCAGTGGCCAAGCTCTGCTGCCGCCTGCGCCCCCCACCCCCCCCCCCCCCCCTCCCCCGCTGCACCCCACTCACATTCAGTCTGCCACTCCCCGTGCCTTCCACAAATCCAATACTATTGACCCGGCGTCCAATTCCCCGCTCTTTCAGCAAACACAGCGAGGAAGGGAGGGAGGGAGAGAGAGAGAGAGAGAGAGAGAGAGAGAGAGAGAGAGAGAGAGAGAGAGAGAGAGAGAAGAGAGAGAGACGAGAGAGAGAGAGAGAGAGAAGAAGAGAGAAGAGAAGAGAGAGAGAGAGGAGAGAGAAGAGAGAGGAGAGAGAAGAGAGAGGGGAGAGGAGAAGAAGAGAGAGGAGAGAGAGAGAGAGAGAGAGAGAGAGAGAGAGAGAGAGAGAGAGAGAGAGAGAAAAGGAAAAAAAAAGATAAGAAAAATAGGTTCAGAATGTACTCTCCCCATGCAGAGTGGGGCTGGAAGCCGAGCACTGTACTGTCACCTCGTCGGCGCTGCCTGTGATTCCCTTTGTTATTGATGAGGGTCCTTCTCCCCGACGCAAACGCTGGAGCAAAATATAAAAGCCGACCGGGGGATTCAATTACCACTGCAAATTTATTTATGATGCTGGAAAATTAAATTGACTGTGTTTTAATTAATCTCCAGTCTTACTTAAAAGCCATTTAATAAATTATCACACACACCAGTAAAATATTAAATAAATCAAGTTTCAACAGACTAAGATAGTAAAAAAAAGAGAGGGAGAGAGCAAAAGGGAGAGCTAGGAAGGGATGGAGAGAGAGAGAGAGAGAGAGAGAGAGAGAGAGAGAGAGAGAGAGAGAGAGAGAGAGAGAGAGAGAGAGAGAGAGAGAGAGAGAGAGAGAGAGAGAGAGAGAGAGAGAGAGAGAGAGAAAATGAGGAATAGAGGTGCCACACTGCCTTCCCGTCCCTTGAGTATGGCAAGTAATTGAAGGGCTGCTGGTTCAAATCCCTTTGGGGAAGTGGTCAGATGCGAGACTTTGGCTAGGGCTTCCTCAATCATATCCCAGAATGCACTGCAGATGCAGCGGCAGCATCGCTGCTCTGCAACATACAGATAATCACTGGCTAGCAATAGATCATGCTAGCTAGCATGCCATAGAAAGGCTGCTTATGTTGTCTTGCTAGGGCATGTGCATCTTAAAGATTGTACATACTGGCTAACATAATGATAAAACTGGCAGCTGAATGTAGAACACGTAGTAGCTTTGAGCGACAGTGGTCTGAAACATAATAAAGGAGCAGGACCTCTCTGAATTCCACTTAGCGCCCCTTCCAGCGGATTAGAGGACGGGCTTAAAGGAGGAGGAGGCCAAGTCTTCCCTGAAGTAAATTCTTCTACAAATGACTTTGAGTGTCTACCCTAAAAGTACTTAAGATAAAAACAGACCCGGTGTTTCCGAGTCAGCCAACACTTCAATGCTCCCCGCGACCGAACTGGATTCAGCTTCTCTTTTTTTTCCTCTGTGCGCGCCGCCTGAGCCGATGCAAAACTACTGTAGCAGCGCAGAAGCCAAACAGCACGACTATAAGTGACTGTTTCATTCCCTAACCCCTATGGTTTTCTCTTCTATTACAAGAGAGGGAAATGTGGGCAACAGCCCATCAAATGAAACCACGTCTGTCTGTTGGGGGCCAGGAAGAGGGGGTTCAAGCAGTGCCAGTGGAATTCCACAACGATGCAGGCGACGGTTTCAGTGTGCTATCTGTAAAAACAGAAAAGATCGATTTTGAAACCCTTCTAACTACCAACACCCCCTGCCCGACACTCTAATCAGGTGGGTTCCGTGCCAAATGAGGGACAGGCCCTCAGACCCACTCTTCTCCCCCCCCCCCCCCCCCCCCCCGGTGAGGAGCTTTGAGCAGGCTATCTTGGCACAACATGGAAACAACAACATTGATCCACCACAGAGCTTTTCTGGCAGCTTCTAAATGCTTGCAAACAGACAACGATCTAAATATGAACTAAACAAGAGAAACAGCTTTGCATACAGCACTCAGTATGGTCAGTATGGAGCTTATGTTATGAGGCCTCTACCAGGCCGCAATGAGGCTGTACTTGTTGAGGTTGGGGTGTTGATAGAGCTGGGCTAGCCTGCTGTGAAAGGCCGACCCAGGATAACTCCAGCCCCTAAAGAAGTCTTCAGATAGCTAGAAAAGGTCAATTCTTAGGGTCTTGTAGTTTAACTTCTGACTAGAACATTGTCCTTGTACCTAAGCTATCTCCTAGTCCGTTTGTAGTCTAGGGTACACTACTGGCCAGGGACGGTAGCGGAATCAGGCCTCCCAGAAGTCAATGCGATAGCCTAAATTAGCATAGCGTCTGTCCGCTGCAGTCAATGTGAGCAAAACAGCGGCCGACGCGCTGACATTCTGCATGTCCATCTGATTAGGGGACTACCACAGGACACAAGGAGGGCTCCGGCCATTGGACCCACGGTGTGTGTGTGTGTGTGTGTGTGTGTGTGTGTGTGTGTGTGTGTGTGTGTGTGTGTGTGTGTGTGTGTGTGTGTGTGTGTGTGTGTGTGTGTGTGTGTGTGTGTGTGTGTGTGTGTGTGTGTGTGTGTGTGTGTGTGTGTGTGTGTGTGTGTGTGTGTGTGTGTGTGTGTGTGTGTGCGTGTGCGTGTGTGTGCGTGTGTGTATGTGTGTGTATGTGCATGTGAGCTGTCACATGACCTGGCATGGCATTGAGGGTATTTATGCGTGTTGTGCAGACTGTAGGGGACGGTCGCCATGGATTCCACTGAGGAATGGATGAACCACAGGGCAATGGAACGGCGTTCCATTGACAAAAAAAACTAAACAAGGTGTTACTATTTGTAGAGTTATTGCTGTATATGTGTTTTAATTAACGTATTATCCCCTCCACTGCTGGTAAACAGGCAAAATTTAACTAGCCTGTGAAAAGCCCAATTACCAAATCAGCTAAAAGAGCTCTGCTCAACAAAAGAAAAAAGAAAGAACAAACAGGTGTAGAACAATGCAGTCTGCGCTTGTAAGCAGAATGTTCCGTGCAAAACGGTGGAGCGTATTGTGTTGTGGAAGATTTTGACAGTGATTCATTTAACCTAGCTCTCCTTGATTACATCTGTAGCGGTAAGCTCTTTTCTGGCCCTCCGCAAAGAAATGTTGACAACTGGCGTGTAAGAAAATAAATATATATATATTAAACTGAAGGCGCCGCGAAGAAGAAGCTATAGTTAAAATAGCTATTGTATGAACAAGGGCTAGGACAGCAGAAATTAAAGAGTGCGGGGCGGAGGGAGACAAAAAATGTAGATGGGTGGAGTATTATTTTTCTTTTTGTATCCTGTCTAATTGCAATCATAGGCAGATGTCTGAACGTGTGACAGCATCAGCAGAATTGCTGCTGAGAGCACAGAATCTTTGTCTAAAAATAATCAGACGTTCTCTGTGCTGCTGTTTGTTGTAATGGTAATCGATGCTGGAGGCTTTGAATTCCATCAATTTATAGATCCACTCTGTTCTGCCTGGCGACTGTGCAGCCTCACATCCCCCGCTGCTCGCACACATCAACACACGTGCGTAGACGCACACACACACACACACACACGCACACACGCACGCACGCAAACACACACACACACACACGACACACACACACACACACACACACACACACACACACACACACACACACACACACACACACACACACACACACACACACACACACGCACACACACACACACAAACCCTATACCAAAACACACAGCAAGGGGGGGTCGCAGCAAGACACGACATGGGCCTTGTGTGATTAAGATAAGTATACTTTTCCTTTTCATTCTTATCTGGTCCAGTCTCTCTGTGCACCACCCGATTGTTCCAAGAAGCCCCCCCCCCCCCCCCCCCTCCTGAACTAGCATCTAAAAGGCCACATTTGGCCGGAGGGGTGGATGATCAATAAATCAAATGGCCGTGATCGATGCAGCGATGCCGATCACTGCAGTCTAGTCTGGCCTCCGCATTATTACTGGCAACCACTCCCCACCCCCACCACCCCATCCACCACCCCCACCCCAACCCCCACTGCAGTCTCTGAAAGGAGAGAGGGGAGTGGGGCCGTGTCCGTAACAATGATCAGAAACAATCTCTTATCGCCCTCCCTGAGAATCAGTCAAAGGACACCGCAAGGACAGAGAAGCCCCCGCTGCACGCTGATTGGCCCAGACAGGACGCTGGGGGGGGGGGGGGGGGTTGGTTGTGGGAGGGGCCCCTGACCTCTTTGACCCTGCGACTGGGTGTTGGGGTGCCTCGGAGGATGGGCCTGGGACAGCACTGGGAAGGAGGGGGTCATCCATCTGCGATGCTTTGTTTTGTTTTGATCGGTGGCTCGCTGAGAATCTCTATACGCCGAATCATTGTTGTTTTTTTCCCTCCAAAATCGGTGGATCTGTGGTAGTGCATTCGATTAGCGTAAGCGGATGTGTCTTTGTTTTAGTATTGTGACCTGTGCTAGTGCTGTTGCATTGTAGCCTGTGTTAGAATGTGAATGTGTGCTATAATATTAGGATCTGTGCTATAGCAGTCAGAAATGTGTTATATCTGTGCTTCTTCTTGATTCCCTACATCAGTGGTTCTCAAACTATGGTACGTGGTGCGCTATCAAGTGGTACGCAGAGGAATTAGAAGAAAAAAATCGTTAAAAACAATAGGCTACTATCAAAATACTAGTACGAATGGAAATACATTGACCATGAGATCATGTCCTCACTTGCTGTGTGTGCATGTGTTTCAGGGTCTCTGTTCTAGTGCTACCACTTTGTACAGCTGACAACAGCTAACAATAAATAATATTATTTTTAAGAATAAATGTGCCTCCTGCATGATATGTGCGTAACTGAATAGGGCCACAGGCCTACGCTACTGTATATTGTTATATTTTATAACATCTGTCATAATGGTGGTACTTGGACCACTGCCCAACATGATTGAATGCCAGTATTAGCGGTCAGTATGGATTCATTTATAGCATTCTATGTGAATTTCTGTAATAAAATACAATTAAGCATGTGAGCTAGGGCGTGCAAGATCTGCACATCAAATAAAATCCTAACTTTAGGCAACAAGACCAGGCAACAGCGCCTCAGTTGACAGGCTCCTGTCTGAGGACAACCAGCCACTAATCTAACCGGCCATAGCACTGACATCATCTCATTCTTTCACCAGCGTTCAGACTTGCCGTCTGTCGTTTACCTTTGAATCCGATTATGCTAGATAGACTATATTCTCCCAGGTGTGTGAGCTCCGCCAGCAGGAGGGATAATTCTGTTACAGGGCCGAGTGTTAAAACATGTGTAGATTGTGAAGGTGCAACGAGTTAAATCACATCATTTCCTTTTGACAGTTCTCCCAACTCTGGACTGGTTAGTGGGATAAATCATCCAAAAATAATTAATCCCCAGTCAGTCGGGCTGTTTTTTCAAATGGTGTGCTAAATCTCACAAAAGCAGGGAAATGCACGCGAGCGTTACAACCATCAGCAAAAGGTGTGACTGGTGTTGTCACCCATTATTCGTTCTAGCCCGCCTCATTTAGAGGAGTCTGCTGCCTGACACACCGGAGCGCAGCCTCCCTGTCAACGCTGCTGCTGTTTGACTCAAACATACACAAACACAGACACACACGTGTTCCCCGATCCACACACACACACACATGCACACACGCACGCACGCACGCACGCATGCACGCACGCACGCACGCACGCACACACAGCCAGATGAACATAAACCAGATGAAAATGCGCGCACACCTGGACCCACAGTGCACGTACACACACATACCCACAAGTAAAATCCAGGTGCCCACAAGTGAACACACCAACGGGAACACGCCTGACTGGAGGCAGAAACACGCTCAACAAACACCCCCGCTCTCCCCTCGCTACTCAGGACCAAGTGGGGTTGTATCACGTCTGCAAACCTCGTGAAGAACACACCTGTAAAAGCAGAGAGCAGATCCATCTCCCTCCACACCACTGCCATCACACACAATCCAGTTAAAACCTTGCAATTGCAATCTATGACGCTCAGCTACCAAGGCCAATTAGAACACCATATTTATCATCATTAGGGCCAGCCATTGTTCCCACATTCCCACAGTCCTCGGCTACAATCAGGCTGTCTATTGTCATTGTGCGCTACACGCACGCTGACTGATTACACAGTCCTAGACTTCATTAGAATGCCAGCGCGTTCCAACCTAAGAGAAGACATGATAACCTCGACGGGCTATCCACACAAATTGCCGTTGAAACGTCCACAAAGAAAGCAGCTGTTCAAAACCACAACGAGTGACAGCGCCCTTAACAACATAACTAACGGACAAACAAGGCAACGACAAAGACCTCCACAAAGGCCCGTTGTCTCTGCCACAACGATATCGGGGACACCGGGCAGGATTTGTTACCCTGTGGCGGCTCTGTGTGGTGGTGGCGTCCCAGTAAAGCCCAACCCTCCAGATGCAGCAGACAGTGGGAGGCAAAGGGGGACGATCCAACCTTCATGGCCCACTTTCACCTCACTGACAGCTGTGACGGCGACGCCATGCGGCCCGCCATTGTTTATTCTCTCTTAAGAAATGTCAATCTGCTGCGTCTCAGGTGCTCCCTCTCCTTCTTGTTTGGGTGGTCCCCTCCCCACCCCTCCATGTCGTTCCTCCCTGCCTGGGTCGTCTCTTGTCGATTCGGTTGAAGATCAAAGCGACACCGCTGGAAGAATCTGAATATTTCAGGTGTGGAGAGAAAAGAGAAAAAGATGGAAGGAGGGGGAGGGGGGGTGCCTTTTTCCACAACACCTGTGTGGTGTCGGTTCCCGATTCTCCTGCTCTGACTTACATTCCGGGGCCCTCCCCCTGGAGGCCCCCGGCGACACCACGCAGCACCACCTGTCTGGGAGAGAGGGAACGCGACGCTGAACCCGCCCCTCAGCTCGCCGGGTGCCTCTATCGCACGGTCGCTCCTCCGGATTTACCGTCTCTGAACCAAAAATAAATGAGTCTAAATGGAGGAGCAACGTTGGGAATACAAGCCGCGGCTGAGAGTGTTGTCACAAAGACTTCAAAATGGCTTCCGAGCGCCGGCACACGCACGGCGCTGACACGTCGACTTAAAAAGGGCACTTTGAACAGGAATAATTGTCCTTGTTTTTGTAACTTGTTTTCATTCCAAATGTTCATTTTTCTGGGGGGGAAATAATGGGTTATGGTTGCAGTACCCCTAACCCCCCTGCAACCCTTTGCAGCAGAAAAGGGACCAGTTACAAAGAGGGGGGCACTCTGAGTTGCCCCCCCCCCCCCCCCCCCCCAAAGGAGACAATACTTTTCCAGCTGAACGGAAGGAGTGTTTTCTGCTAAATTGCATCTCAGGGTCGGCAAGGTTCTGTGCGGTGCAGAGTGGAGCGGGCGCTTTGTGCGAGGCACTTCTCATCACATCTTTGGGGCAGAGCAATTCATGACCCAAAGCAAATAAAAAGCCTCCCTGATGTCAGTAACAGTCTTAACAGTTTGATGTAGCTGCCCTCCTCTGGGGGCTGTGAGCCTTGACATGTGTGCATATGTAAGCACTTGTGCTAGGCCGCGCGTGTGTGTGTGTGTGTGTGTATGCGATTGTTTGTGTGTGTCTGTGTGAGTGTGGGTTGGTGTGTGTGTGTGTGTGTGTGTGTGTGTGTGTGTGTGTGTGTGTGTGTGTGTGTGTGTGTGTGTGTGTGTGGGTTGGTGTGTGTGTGTTCTCAGCGTTGGTTGGGTGTGTGTGCCTGTGCGTGGGGTGAGCGTGTGTGTGTGTGTGTGTGTGTGTGTGTGTGTGTGTGTGTGTGTGTGTGTGTGTGTGTGTGTGTGTGTGTGTGTGTGTGTGTGTGTGTGTGTGTGTGTGTGTGTGTGTGTGTGTGTGTGTGTGTGTGCGAGCATTCGTGCATGTGTGTGTCTGAGCGTGGGTGGGTGTGGGTTGAAATGCGTCTGGGGGTGGGGGACATGGGGGGGGGGGGGGCGGTTACACGCTACTGGTTCGCAGCCCTGTCTCTCAGAAGGATCGTAAAGTCTTTACAGCAAATTCCTTACATTCATCTGTGTCAAGGCGAGCGGCGCACATTAGACGTTTACACAGGAGGACACACAATCTATTTGATGCTACACTGCCCACACTTCTCCCGCAAGAGACACACAGCAGTAACCTCCATCTCATAGTCTGAGCAGGCAGGCAGAGAGGGACAGACAGACAGCACAGACAGACAGACAGACAGACAGACAGACAGACAGACAGACAGACAGACAGACAGAGAGGACAGACAGACAGACAGACAGACAGACAGACAGACAGACAGGACAGACAGACAAAGACAGACAGACAGACAGACAGACAGACAGACAGACAGACAGACAGACAGACAGACAGACAGACAGACAGACAGACAGACAGACAGACAGACAGACAGACAGAAGGACAGGTAAACAGAGAGACAGAGAGACAAGGTAAGTGAGTAGTCAGGTATGAAGGTAGGTAGGCAGGGAGACAGGCAATCAGAAAAACGGATAGGTCAGACCAGCAGTCAGACAAACAGGCAGGGAAGCCAGTGGACGGGGTGGGCTCCTTCAGGCAGTACAGAGCATTCAAACAGCCTGGATGTATTCTGGAAAGAGTCAAGAAGAGGCCCTTGCATTATGCTGCACCAGATATTTGTTTATATTTTATCTTGATTTATGTCATTCCCTTATTGATGGATGCAAATGCTGAAGTAAAAAAAAGTAACAATGTTCTTTCCATGCCTGCTACTCTGTTATTTTTTTGGTTCATCTTGGCCATGTACAAATGGAGGTTAATCCAGGGATCAGGTGAGGGACGACCAGAGCTTTGCAAACGCCAGCCGGGAGATAAATAAATTAATAACATATGCATTTATGTATATTTATTGGGAGCGGAAAAGCAGAAAATAAGCAAACCCCAAGTGGAGCCGTGTGTGTTTCGGTGCGTGTGTGTCTGTGCGTTGAGTGAGGAGGCAGAGAAGTGACTGAAGATATATTAAAAAAAGAAGAAGAAGAAAAAAAACTGAACAAAACAGCAGCAGAATGACATATTTGTTTCCCATTTCTTCCAACTGTGAATTCAAATCCTTTGTGGTGACACAGTACTGCCCCGGTCCAGCGCTTCCTCTGCAGATCCTGGTGGCAGGAAGTCTCGCAGGAAACGCTGCGGGGAGCCGCTGTGGGGGGAACGGCGGCGCCGACAGGAACAACTAGAGCATGACAGAGTGGGCTGCTGCTGGGGCCCGCATAGACCCCGTCCCCAGGCACCCAAACCCCCCTTCCCCCAGGCACCACCACCACCACCCCCCCCCCCCCCCCCCAGCTCCGGGGCCACCTGGAAGTGGAGGGGTGGGGGGGGCCAACGAGCCCCACAGGTGTGTGAGTGGAGGGGAGAGGCACTAATTGGTGTAAGTTTTGTTGGTGCTTCGGGACAGGTTCCTCTGCGTACGCAGTCTGATGCCCCGTTGTGGCTCTCCTCGTCTGGGGTGGGCCTACACCTCGTGGTTCTTTAAAGGCAAGCTTGAGGCAAAATGCCTCGTGGATTTTTGATCACATTTACACATCGAGCCATGTAATCATGAAAGGTTGGGCTTTGAAGCATCTTACTTGACTTTACTCAATCTCACCCAGAAGACCGAGATGCTGTCGAAGG
>OLKM01001750.1:0-52500 GCA_900291075.1 Melanogrammus aeglefinus | reverse complement strand
CAACGCCATACATCATCTGCGGTGAGTCGCTCCGGTTTCACTCGGAAAAAGGGACGGAATTAGATCATATTCATGATGCAATTAAACACTCCAGTGGGAATCGATGTAAAACTGATGAGCCCTGCAAACAATGCATATGGCGGGGAACATTAGAACACATTACCTTCCCCTTCGCCCCCGGATCCTCTGCTTCACGGACGATATCTAACCCCCCCCCCCCCCCCCCCACGCCCCATGTCTCCCTCAGATTCAGAACGCCGCGGTGATAAATTCATTTTTCCACAAAATAATTCCACTACATACTGCACACAGTAGCCGAGAGTCAGGCGCTGAAAGGATGCGTATTATTAAGTAAGGGACAGGTGTTCTCTGGCCTGCACCCTGGTGGAGGGTGCTGTGGGTCAGGCTGAGAGGGGCAGGTTAACCCGTAGTGAAGAAGGGACGGGGGGGACGGTGGGGGACGGGGACGGGACGGGGACGGGCGGGGGGAGAGAAGAGGTTACTATAAGCACTGCTGTTCGTGTGAAAGAAAAGTCAGTGGCCCCCGACTGCGTGGATGGTATTGCCCGGCCTTCCCGGGATGCCAGTGCAGGGTTTTCCTTCAGGGAGGCTGTGGCGGGAAGGAGGACGCTTGATGCGTGTAAAACCTGGCAACCGGCCCACAGGAGCTGGCAGAAGCATTGCAACATCTCGCTGGTGTTACACCGCCTCACCGCGCTTTACATAATCGCACAGACAGTGTGGAGGGCCACACACAGACCGACGCACGCGCACACGCACACGCACACGCACTGTCACACTGGCCTCCACAGCTGTCGGACCCACTTTGAAGCGAGCTGCTTCAAAAAAAGAAATAGATATATACGTACATACAACAATACATCTGTAATCTTTAAAGAATGCCCCTCATGTTGCTCCTGCTCTTTTCTCTTTTGTGTGTTCCAGTCGTGACTTCGTTTAACTTGTGAAAGTGGAAACTTATTGAAAATAAAGAAAGGCGAAACTGAATTAAAAATTCAAAATTGAAATGCAACACGAGGGGGCAGCGGGTTCAGCAATTTTGTAACAATTTCTGACACTTCATGTAAGCCCCTCCAAGTGAAACGGTAATTATGCTTAATCGCCCTTTAATCTGCCCATCAGGAGGAGAGGAGGGGGAGCGCTGGGGGTCAGGCTAAATTGCCAGCCGGCGCCGCGGCGTGTCATGGGTGCAAGGCAGCAGGAGGGAGAAGCCCCCCCCCCCCCCCCACCCCACCCCCACCACCCACCCCCAGGACGAACCTCCTCTACTCTTCGCCTCTCTGTCCCGTTTCTCCTCACACTGTCATAAAGTTAAATAAAATAAAAAATAAAATATGGCGGACAAGCTGCATTTATAGAGAGCAATTATATCCATAGTGGCTAGGATACTAAAGTGCTTTTTCAATGCCCCCCCAACCTCGAGCTTGGAACCAGCACCCCTTTTTCCCTGGCAGAATACCTGCTCTCCCTGCTGGGCCGGTGGCAGCCTCCAGCTTATATGGGACTGATTCAATACTGAGCCCTACAGTGTTACAGACCAGCCTCTGTTTCATCTGGTGCGTCAAAGTCCTTTGCTTGGTGGAACCGCGACGCAGCCTGTTTCTCTTCTACCCAGAATGACGTGAACCAAGGTGGGCTTGGTTCACGTCATTACAGAGTATTCACGGTAACCAAGTCTCTGACAGCCCTTCTTTTTTTTGATACCGGACCACCGACCGTATAAAGAGTGGGCCACAGAGAGCTGGAGGGGCAGATGGGAGAGAGCGATCGCCTCCTCCCTCCTGCGCTGCCTGGCCGCCCGCACCCCTGCCCGGCCGCGTCGATACCCAGAAGTGACTGTCGCTTGGCTCTGTGATTGCCTTGTGTAACTCGGCGTCGGTGGCGGCGGTGCTGGAGGTGGCGGGACTCCCCACCTCTCTGTGGCCCAAATCAGCGCGTCGCGGCCGGACAACAGAAGCCATTGTCTCCCTAACTGGAGGAGGCAGGTGATCGCCGCCACTTCCCCCCTCCCCCCCCGCTCTATTAGCTCAGCGCCGTGCAGCTATTTATACTGGCTGGGGCATTTCCACAGATTTGTTTGCCGAGAACAATTACAGTATGACAAATGGTCCGTCAACGCCATCTATCAGGGCCGCGGCTGACAGGAATCCTATAGCCATGGCGGCCGGTTGTCCCCCCCCCCCCCCCGCTCGCCCTCTCCTGGGTCCCATGCTTTAGTATCCATGACAACCTACACGCCGCTCGCCGTGCGCCCCGCCACCTCACAGTGAGGGAGACGAGCGGCTGTGAGTTTGAAAATTAGCCCCCGACGACTCATGTGACGCTGCCCCGACGTACGCACAGACGCACACGGACACACACATACAAGTAGACTACCAACCCAAGAGGGGCCCCCAATCATGGCCCGATACTAATTTTCAATTTGAGACACACACACACACACACACACACACACACACACACACACACACACACACACACACACACACACACACACACACACACACACACACACACACACACACACACACACACACAAGACAACCAAACACAGGCAGTCAAACACAGGAAATAGACCTAGCAGATCCATGAATATCATTTTCTGGGTCTCAGGGAGTGTGTTTTATTTGTGCTGGGGCCATACAATCCTCCACATTAACCTCCCAGCAACATTACCTACGGCCTAATGGAGGGGATGCTGTGGGGAGGACCGGGAGCAGCACAGCTAATATCCATAACATAAGTGAGGGAAACAGAGGAGGAAGTGTCAGGGGCGGAACGCACACCCAACATTTGAAGACGGGACTAACAGACTCACTCCCTCCCGCCCCTTCCCTCCGTCCACCTCCCTCCCAGATGGGATCAACCCCAGGAAACAAGACCTGCCTTCAATCGTCACCTGGCGCTCTCGCAGTGAAGAGACATGCCTCGTGTTTGTTTGTTACGTTTTATTCCCTCCGAAGCGGTTCTTCACTTTGGTGCGTATGAAACTATAACTAGGGTATTCCGAGGCCTGACTGAAATGTGCGATATCTTATTGTATTGGACAACAAAGGGATGTATATATAATCATATAATTGGGTTATACATCTACAGCCAACCGAACTGCTATTTCAGATCTGAATACTAAATAAGTGGGGGCTAGCGCGTAATTACAGTTTTGTGGCCACTTGTGTTTCAGTGACAAACATAACAAGTGGTATCGCTCGTGCTACACTGCCGCCTCGCCACAGCACCTTGGCATTGGCAGCTTACTGTGGACGGCAGCCTGGTAATAAGTGCACTACAAAAAGCATGTAAAAATAACCCGTAGCCTTCGAGATTTAGCAGGCTAACGGAAACCAGAATTCCATGGCTGGTGATGAATCACATTTGGAGAGACATTAGAAAGGACGAGAGGAGAGAGGGGGGGGGGTTGTCACTGGGAGCTTTGTGGACTGATACGAGCCACCGCTGTCACCCAGCCGTCCAGCTCATCGACTCCTTTTCATTTAGGAAGCAAGGCCGTTTTGCAGCGGCCCGCGGATCGTGAATTATCTTCTGACTAAATCTAATTCAATTAACACAACTCAGATCAGCCTGCGAAATGGCCCTCCCAGCCCCAGCCCCCCCCCCCCCCCCCACACACACACACACCACACACACACACACACACACACACACACACACACACACACACACACACACACACACACACACACACACACACACACACACACACACACACACACACACACACACACACACACAAAAAACAACAACAAAAAAGGGACAACAGTCAAACTTGGAAATTGGGCACACACACATTGGAAACAAAAGCTATTTTGGAGACTTCATCCAGCCTGCGATGACGGAGGAGGGGGTGGGGGATTTAAAGGTCGACCGCACCAAGCAACTTTCTGATCCGTTTTAAGTAGCAGAGTTGCATTAAAGTCGTCAAGTGTTCCAAAGATGTTGGCTTTCCACCAGAGTGTACAATTAGGTTGAGTACTCGTTCTTTAACTCGTTCTCTACCTCAGGTTAAGGGGAGCAAGTCGCACATTGTGCGATACGGTCGGGTTGTCACGAGTTACAACAGAATAACATGTTGCCACGTGAACCAGAGTGACTGAAACTGCGGACAGGCGCACACACACAAATATACACTCGCGCACACACTCATACACCCATACACCCACACACACAAGCATACACTCACACGCACAAAGATACACTCACACACACACACAAACATACACTCACACACACAAGCACACGCTCACACACACAAGCATACACTCACTCGCACAAACAACACACAGCCCAACATTCACACATTCACTGAGGATTTAAAGGTCATCAGGGATTAAATTGTTTGCCAAATCCCAGTCTAGAAAGTGGGCAAAGTGTAAACAGACTATTGAATCCCTCTCTCCAATCCCACACTCCCCTCAAAACAAAAAAGAACCCAGACCAGTTTGTCCCCCTCCGAGCCTACTCAAATGACCCCCCCCCCCCCCCCCATTGCAATTCTGTGATTCTGACATTATGAGCACCAACAGCAGAAAGGGGCCCTGTTGTCATCCTGAAGGATCCCCTCTCCCGCCGGCTGCCAGGTCTGCTGTGCCACGGCTACCGCCTGCCAAGCCCCACAATGGCAGATTAGCACAGCTCCCCTCCAGTTGCAGAGGGAGGTTAATGTAAAGTGACAGGGCTAAGTCTGTGGCCGTTTAGTATGCTCAAAGATATTACAGCGGTTTGTTACATCAGATGGATGACGGATTAAACAAGCAATGCACACAGCAAATAAAGTTGGATTTGTCATTTTTTCGGGGACCGGAATAATAATAGCACGGAGGATGCAGGAGCAGGAATCAAATGGAGGCTTTACAATAACCTTTATACTGAAAGCCAAACAACAACACATAACATAACAACTTTGCATAAACCTTCAGAGTGTAAACAGTAACACCTGTGTTATTATTTTGTTTTCCACTATGTAGTCATAGAAATACTAACGCCAACCCTCTCTGTGTCTCCGTGTGTCTCCCTCTCTCTGTCCAGTCTGTTCTGGACAGTGGTGAGGCCACCTGATGCCATGAGGCCGCTGATGGGGTGATGGTAATATGGGCAGTCAGGGAGTATTGGTATTGGGGGAAGGGGCGTGCTGTCTGCCTTCCCGTTGGTCCCCCAGTAAATCTCCGTGCTTTACGATTAGGTACATTAAATGAGCCGTAGATCTGGACAGTAAATAAGGCTCTGTCAGTAGGACTTACACCGGCCTCTGGCTCCTCCCCCTCGTTGAGAGCGCCGGCCAATGGAGGCTCCGATGGAGCTTCCTGATTGGGGGTCTTCCTGATTAACGGGATACAATGATTAAGTCTGATATTTCCCAAAGGAGTTCTGACATGAGACCCCGACAGTGCCCTCCTACAGGCCAATAAACCAAACGCAAAGTTTAACAAGCGTCAACCTTCATTAGAGAGCAGTGCCGTTGTAAAAGATGGCTCCTTTTTTGGGGGATTGTTCCCTTTGATTTCACTCAATGTTAAACAATGTTCTGCATGCTTCTAATTACATTTTTTCGATAGCATGCCCGGAAATTCAATGGATAAATCCATCTCAAGTATATCCCAACTATATGCAGGTACTCCAGGACACTCACATCGCTTGATGGAGCCCCAATCCATACTGGCAATTAACCACTCACAACCTGCCATTACATTTCTCCACTTAGTCTATTTACTGTTGATGATGTTTGGGCCTTTTCTCCCGGGTATGTTTCGATGCAGGGGAGAGGAAGTGGAAGGGTGTAGGAGGGAGGGGGTGCTTGGACTCCGAATGCATGGCCTCAATGACGGACACTTCCTCTACAGTCCCCCCTCAACCCCCCCTTAGCTTATCATTGTTGCCGATTCGTTTACACTGGTCCAAAATGACTCCCCGAATGACAGCCCTTGCATATTAAACAGACAACTAGACAAGAGGGAAACACCAGTTGAGGCCAGAGAGGGCGAGAGAGAGAGAGAGAGAGAGAGAGAGAGAGAGAGAGAGAGAGAGAGAGAGAGAGAGAGAGAGAGAGAGAGAGAGAGAGAGAGAGAGAGAGAGAGAGAGAGAGAGAGAGAGAGAGAGAGAGAGAGACCCGTGCAACAACACGGTCCAGGGCAACGCGGAGCTCATAATGTGTACAAATGGGAATGCCGCCTGATTGATAGCATATTAAAGCCACCAGCGTGCCGCTGCTCACCCGCTCCACATTCAGACAAGGTGGATGGAGACAGAGACAGAAAAGTATCTCCGACATAAGACTACATCAGCAGCCTATTCAGCATAACTGCATATAAAGTGTGTGGCATCGCTTTCCTTCGACGGGTGTCGCTGGGAAGCAATGTCGTCAAGTGGGGTGGGAGGGATGGAGGGACGGAGACGGAGAGCAGGGAGAGATACCGCATGGCTACGGGCGTG
This sequence comes from Melanogrammus aeglefinus, assembly GCA_900291075.1. NCBI lineage: Eukaryota > Metazoa > Chordata > Actinopteri > Gadiformes > Gadidae > Melanogrammus > Melanogrammus aeglefinus. The sequence goes on along the minus strand of OLKM01001750.1, from coordinate 46,035 downwards.
CAATCAGCTGAGGATTCAGACGCCTCACCCAGTTTGTACAGTTCCCTAATCAGAAAGCGCAGGGAAGGAAAAACAACGCCACTGGCACATCAGCAGAAAAGATTCAAAACATTTTCATTAGCGAGCGGGAAAAGTTCCCCGCTTTAATGGGGAAATATTGCTTCTCTTTGCACAAAAGGTGCTGCTAAACGGGGAGGGTGAGCAATTTCTCCATCGCCTGTTTCAACGTCGCTCCGTGTTACGTTATTTATTTTTAATTTTTTTTTCTAGGTTGTACTTCTCACCGTTTCCTCTATCAGTGGACATAAAGGAAAATAAATCTGCTATACTGTGCAGTTTTTACTTTCTTTTGATACGTTTTTGTTCTGTCCTGTGATAGTCGCTCAGCTAGCTGTTGACCCAAAAAATATTACAATTTAAAAGACACAGGGCTAACACAACTAATTGCAAGAGAACGTTATAGTTCCCATCATTAAATTTAATTAATTTGGTGTATTTAAGTCAATATACGGTAAATCAAATATTACTGTCAAATATACTTATGACACTTGAAGTCAACTTGCAAAAATGTATTAGTGTTATTAACTCCGGAATGGTGATAAATTGTGTGGATATGCACTATATGGACAATATCTTATTGATTAAGGGGTATCTGTTAAGGTAGATCAGTCTGTTAAACATTGTGCTTATGCTTATTGGCATTTCACACAAAGTTATGAATCCAATCCACATAACTGACCCCAAATCCCTTTTATTTCAATCAGAGGGTTTTTATGGTGAATGGAAGTTTTCTCAGAGGAATTGTTTTAGTATATCGCTTGAAATATTAACGACGACAGCCTGAGATTTTTCGCACTATTACGCTTTCCTCACATTTGAACGTTCAACATTAACTGAAAGAATAGTTATCCATTCAATGCGTCCAGCTGAATGCTGAAGTGTCTTGAGAAGCTTCCTAGCTTGTTAATTCACCGTTTATTTGCACTTTTTAAAACCCTGCGAGATTTACATATTCTCGAATATTGCACAAAAAGAGCATATGGGTATTAAACACCTTGCTGAGGAAGAATTAGGATCATTTTTGGAAGGAGGATTACGGTCTGCTCTGAGGTGAGTCGCCTGTTCATCATCACATAGGGGCTAGTTAACGGGGAGGTTTGCGCAGTCTACTCATTTTGATTTAACTCTCCTGTGTACATTATTGTTTTTGGCTAGTACCAAGCATCGCATACTCCGCATTACACTCCAGCCTCTGACGTAAGGCCTGCAGAAGACAGTGAACGCCAGAGGTGGATAATCCACCTTTCTGCCAATGTTGACAATAAATCAGGCCAAGCACGACAGATAGTCACCATTTACTAATTAAAAATTTGGCAGGCGCGTTTATTCAAATGAACAGAATGACATACGATTTCAATAGTAATGAGCAGGTAAGGGTCAGGACTCAGGGATGCCAACATGAAGCAGCTGCTTTGACGTGAGCCTATACAGTCTGATACCCAAACCACGACCAGGCTACCCTTCAGTAGCAGCCGTGCACGATGAGGCAGCGGCTGACTGTAGGCGTGCGGTCGGCCATATGCATACATAAAAACATGCACATTCCTGTAAATACAGATGGCTGTTCAGAAACTGTCTTCCTGGCGATGGTGGTATTGACTGTAGTCAGATGCTCCGCTGATTAAAAATTGATCCATTTGAAAAAAAATCTAATCAACGGAACAGGATTCTATCATGCGTAGGGGAGGGGCTGGGAGGGTCCGGGACAGGGAGGCGTGTGTGTGTGTGTGTGTGTGTGCGTTGTTTGTTTGTTTGAGTGATGACGGTGTTAGTGTGGTGCTTGTGTGTTTGTGTGTGGGTTTGAATGATGATGGTAATAGTGTGTGTATGTGTGTTTATGTGTACGTGTGTGTGTGTGTGTGTGTGCGTCTGTGTGTGTGTGTGTCTCTGTGTGTGTGTGTGTGTGTTTTGCGGGGGCATGACACAGAGAGGTACATACCTGTTATTAACCCCAGCACCTCTATGCAGTTCCCGCCCTCCCCAAAAACCCCTCCGACCCCCCTCACACACACTTGCACATACTCACACATCCACGCAGTGCCCTGGGACCAGACAGGGACCAGACGGCCTGAATTATTCAGCAGTCTGCAAGAGGCCCTGGCCACTTGCCCTATTTACGCCTGCCGGTGGAGGCCAATGGCTCTAATGGCCACTCCAGAGGCGGTCCCAGCGGGCCGGAGGGGGGCTCCTAACGCCTGGCTATGGGGGGGCGTAGCCCTCAGTCCTTGGGGTCAGGCAGGTTAATGAGGCTGCACGTCTAGCCGTCTCCCACCCCTGCCCCAACGGACCGAGGGGGCCGGGGCCTATGTATTGGTATCAAAAAAATATATAATTATTTCCTTTAATTGTTTGGCTTAAAAAAATGCATAGCATTTTTGATTTAAACTAACCTATGACACATGTATAGAAGCCTCTGATAGGACCATATATCCAGCACAACGTTCGCCCCGCCTGCTCACCTAGGTATGTACAGGCCGGAGTGGGAGGGGCTTCACAGGGCGAGAGGTGGCAGCGCGAGCCTCGACAAACACCACGGGAAATGTTCAAAAGAAAGTGCACCGAAGCCCCCCCTGATTATGAGCACAGCCCCACGCTCATCATCATCATCACCCTCCTCCTCCTCATCACGCCCAAAAGATCCAAACAGCTTGAGGTAGCCCTCGAGTCAGCGCCACGGCAACCCACCACACACTCATTCAGTAATCAGGCCATCTCTCCCGGCGAGGCGGAGGGCCGGCCTCGCCGTGGGGGAAGTGGGAGGGATCTCTCTCTCTCTCTCTCTCTCTCTCTCTCTCTCTCTCTCTCTCTCTCTCTCTCTCTCTCTCCTCTCTCTCTCTCTCTCTCTCTCTCTCTCTCTCTCTCTCTCTCTCTCTCTCTCTCTCTCTCTCTCTCTCTCTCTCTCTCTCTCTCTCTCTCTCCTCTCCCCTCTCTCTCTCTCCTCCTCTCTCTCTCTCTTCTCTCTCTCCCTCCCCCCCCTCTCTCTCTCTCTCCTCTCTTTCTCTCTCCCTTTGTGATGGTTTTCATCCCCCCCCCGTCTCCCCAATGGATAGAGGAGGTAAGGGGAATGTTTTAGTGAAAGACTCAGAGAGAGAGAGAGATACAGCGAGAGCACGAGACAGAGAGAAGGAGAGAGAGGGAGGTAATCACGGAGAGACACCCACTCATCATTCACTAGGGGGGCCAACGCATGCTGGAGTCCAGGCCGACGGGTCGGAGGGAGGTACTCCTATTAGGGTTGCGGCGGAGATTTATGCACTTCAAGGTTGATCTCCTTGGAGGGAGGATGTGTGCTCAATAAGTCTGATGAGGCCCGATGAGTTTAGCCTTCAGTGGGCACGATCTGCTCCGTCAGGCCGCCGCAGCCCGCACCCTCTCGCTGTCTCTCTCTCTCTCCATCTGTCCATCTTCCCCCCCCCCCCCCCCCCCCCCTCATCCCTCTCTCTAGCTCCGCCCCCAGGCCTCTTCTGGTAGCCTGGAACCCACGCGTGTGACTGTTCAGGTCATCCTCCCTGCCGGGTTGGGCCCAATGGGAATTCACCGACACAAACGCATGCACACGCACACACATACATGCACGCACAAATGCACCCAGACACACACACACACACAAGGTGACCGTGCACATAACTCCACATGGACCTTCCTGATGGCCTCATCTCACCAGTTTGCCCCAATGTCTTCAATCTGTATACAAACAATAAAAAAAACAATAACAGAGCATGGCAAATAAGGGAACCTGACAACAAAACTAGAGGTACATTATTTTACTAAAAGGGACTTGAAAGAACTCTCTATGCACTCACTATCTCGGCGTAAACGTTGAGAATACACTAATGGTGTGGACCACATCGCCTCCATCATGAGCATTCACCGGGATTCTCTCTGGAAGCGTTTGTGGAGGAGGTCCAGGGAGCCTCACGGAGCCTACAGGACTGTCCACTTCATATCCTGGCCCCAGCCGCGGCACCCCACCAAGTAGCAGGGCTCTGGGGCCCCGGGGCCCCGGGGCCCCGGGGCCCCGGGGCCCCGGAGCGGATGGGCTCCATTTACCCTGGCTCCGAGCACTGCAGCGCCTCCCGCAGAAGCCTGCGCGGCAGCGAGGCCCCGGAGCAATGTTTAGCTAAACCTGCTGGCCTACGTAGGCAAGGGAGGCTCCCCAGAGGGCTGAACAATCAGACAATTTCAAGATCATGAGGCATTAAACCAATCCCGGCAGGGTACACTAATTAAACAGCCGAGCCCGGCCCAGCCAGCCAATCCCCACAGAGCAATTAAATCCATCCCCTCTAAAACACTGTGGAACCTGTCTGGGGAAAAGCAGCGCAGAGAGAGACACACACCAGGAAGGGGAAGAGATGGAGCGAGGGAGGGAGGGAGGGAGGGAGGAGGGAGGGAGGGAGGGAGGGAGGGAGAAAAATAAAATGTGTCTGGAGTGAAAAAGGGAAAGATCTCTTGTTTTTTCCTTCTAGTTAGTTTTTAGGATTAGGATTCACAACGCCCCCCCACCCAACACACACCACACCACACACAACACACACACACACACAACACACCACACACACACACCACACACACACACACACACCACACACACACACACACACACACACACACACACACACACACACACACACACACACACACCACACACACCACCATGAGCAAGATGCGAGTCAGTGACATACATCGAGATGTACGTGTAATGTATAAACACATACATAACAGCATTATTGCGAAACGCTTGCGTGTTTAATTGAGATCAGAGGGCTTCCTGAGAGCACCCTGAGAGGTGAGGATAGAGAATAAAAGCAAACACAGGTTGAGCCGCTGAAGGTGCCTCGAAAAGAGAGAAAAAAACATCACAATCAATACTCCCAAACGCCCTCGTCCAGGGAAACAAATGAACAGGTGACAACACAGCGGCGTGAGCAGAGGTGACATCACAGCGAGCATTCAGGGGGAGCAACGGAAACCAAACAGACAGGCAGAGAGAGGGGGAGAGAGAGAGAGAGAGAGAGAGAGAGAGAGAGAGAGAGAGAGAGAGAGAGAGAGAGAGAGAGAGAGAGAGAGAGGAGAGAGAGAGAGAGAGAGAGAGAGAGAGAGAGAGAGAGAGAGAGAGAGAGAGAGAGAGAGCAGGAGAGAGAGAGGAGAGAGAGAGAGGGGTAAGGTGATCTATGTGATGATACGATCCTCACGCCAGCAGTAGCCAATTAGAGTGTGCGTGTAAACATATAGGAAGAAGAGGGAGGAGAAAGGACAAAACAAGGGATAACGGATGAGGCTGAAGCGACTTGTTTTCCTGGACCATCGCAACGAATGAAATGCTACCCCAAAGGAGTCTAGGGGCAGACACAGACACTGACGTTGGACATCCAACCCGTCCAAGAAAACAGGGGGATTTGGGACTGATGTGCGCCGAGGTATTGGTGGCCCTGAGGTGTGGACAGACAGACTGCCTCCTTCTGTCTCTCTCTCTCCCCCCCCCCCCCTCCCTCCACCAGGCAGGGCCGAGATGTATAAATCAAGCAAGCCCTGGCTCCACGTCGGCGCGTTCCTGCTCCTCTCCATTAAAAATGATAAACTGTACCTCTTGAAGCCACTCGCTCGCTTTAGGGTCCCAAGTTTCCTGCTGAAGAAATGTGGCACAACGTGCAGCTCAGATTTATACCACAGCCCCCCCCCCGCCCCCCACCCCCTCGTCCTCCTCCTCCATTCCATTGTTGGCCTTGAATAAGGGAGTAATTAACTGTATGGAGAGAGGCAGCTGCATAGACAAGACCAGCTCCCAGAAACACATTCAAACACACACACACACACACACACGGGCCGGACCGCTCCACACATCCGTTGGGCCATTCCTGACAAATAAGAGCACACCTTGGTAAAAAAGCAAATGTCACATCTCGGTGCACGGATCAGACGCCACGGGGCTCCAACTGTATTATTTATTATATTTCTCATATGCCGGGCCGCTCGTGTCTCTCTCAGTTAAATGAGGACAAATGTCCATTACACGTAGCTCGCCCAATCAGCCCCCGCTCCCGCGGCTGAGTAAACACACACATACACACACACACGGTAGTACTTCATAAGAGTGGCGAGGACCCCCCATGGAGCACCTGCAGAAGGGCAGCCAGAGATTGATCTGGGGAGCGTGCACGGTTCCCGCTCGCTATGCACACACACACACCGCCCCTCCGTGACCGCCATTAGACAGCCAGACATTGTTGTGACACAGACACAGCCACAGACACAAGGTTCCCCCGAAGCCCTCACACACACATAGACACACACATACGCACACACACATACACACACACGCGCACACACAAAAGCGCACACACAAAAACACAAACATGCATGCACCTGGACACACGCAGACTTGATCAAACAGAAGACAAGTACCTTCTTTGCTGTTTTTATCCATGAAGGAACAAATTGAAAATAGTGGGATGAGTTGAAGCCGAGAAGCAATGCCAAACCAAACAGAGAACCTGGAAAGAGACAGCCGTGAACACAAAGAGGGGGGGGGGGGTGGGGGGGGGAACAGGAATTCATTGTAATCTCTGTATAATGAACGAGGAAGTCTGATGCTCAATATGTCTGCAGTGCTGTCAGACAGTCAAAACAAATAAAGCCAGGCTGCATCCAATATGTACTTGCTAGGCACTAGACTGCCTTTCAGTGAGGAGGAAGGACATAGCTGTGAACCCCCGCCCTACAACAAACACACACACACACACGCATGTAAAAATGCTCAGATTCACATGAACATACATACACGCACAAACACACACGACCTTAAGATTCAGTAACTCCTTTCTCATGCCTGGGTGCGGAGGAAGAGGCCAGCCACTCCCCTGCCGTGCAGCTTTCCTGCAGACCACTAATGTGTCCCTGAAGTTTTGTTAAAGCTGGTTATTTACTCCTGCAAAGCAATTGTTCCAGCCCAGGGGCAGCAGCATCAGACCTAAGCACACGCGCACCCACGCACATGCACATGCACACACACACACAAACACACAAGCCCTAATGCCTTTCAATGTGAGGCACGGTTGCTGTCAAATACCAAATACCAAAGAAGGAGGGGTGTGGGGGGGGCATTCCCTCTGAAACCTAAAAGAGGAATGTTTGTTTGTTGTTTTGTACATAATAGGCATGGATGTTGTGCTTGTGTGTCTCTGTGTGTGTGTTTCTCTACTTCCAACATGATGAGTTTGACCCTCGATGATGATAACTTTAGTACATTGAGGAAGTTCTGTGGAATAATAGTTACAGGATAAGGACCACATAATGTCGGAGCTTGGAAGTTTGACTCCAGCCAAAAGGTAGTGGATATGATCCCCAACATCCTGGAGAAAGATGTCCTGAGACCTTCCGCAGCACTTCTGACAAGACATGTTCCTGAATCCATAGTCCTTGCTTCGGTCGCTTTGAATAAAGCGACTGAATCTTAAACAAATAATCCTAAATCATGCGTGCAGCGTGTAATGCCAATCATGTGACAGCTTAGGTAAGAAAAAAAGCAAGAATAAGAGCACAGAGAGTGACAAGGTACCAGCGTCGGTTAATCAAACGACAGTGTGCACTCCGCAGACGGGGAGCAGGACGGAGGCAAAATGACTGTTTGGATAGGTATGGAAATCTACTGGAAGGAAGGTCGAATTGATTAAGCCGACAATAATGACAGGCCCTCATTTCCCTTCTCCTCCTCTTCTCCTCTCTCTCCCTGGAAAATGTTCACCATGGTTATCTTTAAACTCATTTGACATTCCACTTCCAACATTGGAGCATCTGCTTTGAAGTCGCTACGAGCAATGCTACACAGAGAGGTTAAACAGCTTAATGCTCCAGTCTTCCTGACTAGTCTCTTGAGCAGACCTTACTGCGTTTGCACAGGTTGTGGCTTCTTTTGGATCATAATTCCAGCTCAGAAGATCCTGAAAAGGTTCCGTAGAAAGGCTTCTACGTGTGTTTTATTCAGTCTTTGTTGCTTGCTGCTGTCGGAAGGAACAGAGTGAGCTTGATTTAAAGTAACTGGGGGGGTGGGGGGGTGGTGTGGGGGGGGGTACCATAGCAGATATGCCCCAGCCATCAACTCACAGTTGCAATCACAATGACATACAAGCGTGTTAAGAGGTACATTATACGGCGTGGGCACCTCTGGTGATAGTCAGGCGGCAGAAGAGATCTTCAAAGCTCTGCTTTATCTACTGAGGAACACCTGACCACATAACGAGAAGACAGGAACATGTTAGTCAAGGGGAACGCAGCAAGTGCCTCTGATGGTGAATGTATAAGGTACAATGCTCTGAAGCGACTGCCACCGCTAGGCCCTATCTCTCCCACTGGGTTGCGTGAGTGGCATGACACCGTCCTCTTGAGCCGCGGCGAGACTGCGTTTGTGCAGGAGTCTCTCACTCACTTTTCCTTTGCTACAATGAGAGGAGAGCAGCATCTGTCTGTGTTAACAAGTATTAGCGAAGAGACATACCAAAGCATGAATGAGAGGGAAACACGGCAGATTTTCACAGCCAATTTGTAATTGCAGGGTTTGAGTTATTCAGAGGAAGTGCGAGAGTAGGGGGAAGAGGGTGGTGGTGGTGGTGGGGGGATATGCTGGCAGCAGCCAACACAGAGCATGTTGGCAGAGGAGGCTGCCAGGCTTGCAAGCTGCAAAGCTATTTCACTGTTTGGCAATACTGTTCCCGTATGTGGATTTGCACTGACACCAGATCAGTCACATCAACTGAGTCATGCTAAATGAAGCACAATAACAGCCTTTTGTTCCTGAGCTTTAAAAGAAAAGACGAAAATAAATAAAAACCAAAAGAGAGCTTGCATGCCTTTTAGGGCGCACAGAGGAGAGCGGGAACGCTGGAACGGGGCCACGAGAAACAAATAAGAGGAACTTTATTACGCCGTATGAGCGCAGCGTTGCAACATCACAGAAAACCACAACAGTGAGATTATTGTACCAAGTCGGTACAGATATCATGCTCTGAACTCGTCCGTAACAATTACAGAGAGAGTAAAAGTGTTCAGACAGGCTTTGATGGTGCAGGCTTATAATTCATGAATGATGCAGGCTTCAACTGATATAATTACAACGACAGGGTGTGACAATAATTAAACCTATTAACACCTAGTGGGACATAGAAACATGTCTAGATCAATTAATTATTTAATATTAACACACTGATATGATATATGATGCTGTTTTGGAGTTATTATAATATTATAAATTATTAATATTAATATACTACATTATCGATTGTTTTCACTTCCTCATACCTATAGTAATTTCATTTATTAACCTTCTTTGGCAGAGACTCTACAAATATTAATAAATCAGTAGCAAATATGGATTAAATCAATTGTTTCAAATTAAGTGTTTTGATATTTACAATTTTTTTGTCTAAAGGTGTGGACTACATTTAAAACACATCCCTGCGAAGTTCCCTACCTTCGTAGGTATAAGGCTACTCCTGGAGCCACTTTCTACCTGACCAACAACCTTCTACCTGCGCTCCCACCTCCTCCTGGCCCAGGGCCGGAGCTCAGCCGGGGGACCTGGCTGCACAGCCCCTGACCCGTCCTTTTCACCGTCGCCCACGGAAACGCCATCTGGCCAGTGTGAATTATCGCCGTGGCAGCGGCAGTGTGACCTGGAGCCAGCTGGGAACCAAGGTCACCCCACCTTGGAGGTGGTGCTTCTCTGCTCGCTCTATCTAGCTGGTGGTCTCTCCATCAACCGGAGCACAGGTGAAGTGTCGTCGTCGTCCCCCCCCCCCCCACCCAGCTCTACCTCACAGTATTCAGTACCATAAAGAATAACACGCATGCAAATGAAAGAGGACTCCCTGATATAGTATCTCAGATATCATAAATAATTATCATGCGTGATAATAAGGGACATTTTCAACTCATGCAGAAGTTGATTTTACTTTGCTCCCTCTGTTTTCCTGTTATTCTCAAAAGGACCACTTAGCTATCAGCAGTACCAGCATTTATATAGTAAATCTGGGGAATGACGATTTGAACACAAATTAGAATAGCACCATTTAAACCACACTCACATATTCATAGCTGTGGTTTACCAAAAGCCAAGTGTAAAAATTAAAATATATATAATATTGAATCCAAAAAAAAAAATTCGCACTTTTTGAGTAGTGTTGATAAGTAATGCCAGGACTACTTATTCAGTCGTAGTCCTTATACTTGATTTTTTTTATTCACTACAACCTAACCCCCCTTTTTGTGCAGGATGCTCGAGTCCAATCTATCCTTATCGTTCTGACCAACGTGAAACAGTTTAGCCATTCAAAACACACACAACGTGTCCTCACGTTCATGTTTATACTACAATACAATTGAACTCACTATGCAGACGCATGTGTTGCTTGGACTTAATTTCGAATTATCGTCAGTTATCGGCCAATGCTACTGAATACATAGATCCAGGCTCCTGGCTGCAGCTCGCCCTTTAGATCCCACAGACTGAAGGAGCGACTGGGGGGTAGAATAACATTCGGCCAAACAAGACAACCGAGAACAGCTCTGATTTCTTCTCGGCATGCTTTTCCGCGGGACTTGGATTGCACCGCTCCTGTCATTCCTCATGTTACAGAACATCAATCATACAGCAGAGACGGTGCCATGGCTCTGGCCGAGTCTGATTTACAAACATTAGCGGGGAATACAATTACACAGTCACTGGCCGAGCAACCCAATGCGGCTCCAGGAGGGGGGATGGACGGACAGCGGCAAAGAAAAAAAAGGCTTTGGTGTTTCCAACCATGTTTAATTTGCACTCAAAACGATGCCTTCGCCGACATTTCGAATAGACTGTGAGATTGTTTTTTTTTAGGACTACAACTTCCAATAGATAAGATTATAAGATGCTATAGGCAGACTGGGTGTTTAATAAGGATACACTACGAGCGTACGCTGAGGCGAACTGTCAACCTGCAGGATATTTACGCAATGAAAACCGCAAACATGGATGGAAACAAATGATCTCGTTTGAGAGCAGAACGCACAACACGAGGGTTGAAAGTCACAGGATGTTATAAACGATCGCTTACTCGTGTTAAGGGCTTAATGTTGAAATGTCAGCTGTGTCTTTCTGCACTGTCCAGAATATTCGGGCTTTTTTTTTCAGTCACAATCCTATTACACCTCGCAAACGCAGAATATGACGACAGCGAAAAGTTCTGAATCATTAGCACTTATTAAAGTTTCCTACACGCGAATACTTTACATTTACACAATCTATACGGTTCAGTCGGATTCGGTGGCGAAAGAGGCTGCAGAAACAGTGCACGCAACACTGGACGACATAAAATTGGGTAAAACATTTAACCGGCATTAAAAAAAAAGTTGTCGTACGTCCAAACATCAAGATTCACCAGCGCATTCAAAGTTCCCACGTTTTGCTTTGCCCCATTCTGCTTAGGAGAAGCCAAATAGTGTGTAAAGGCTGTGCTGTCCGCGGTGCTGATCCCAGCGGTGAGCAGGCTGCAGAGTGCTCCTCCATGGTCGCTCCGCCGCTGATCAATGATTGAACCGAACAAAGGCAGAAGAGGATCAATTTCTAATAACTATCCATGCATCGCCCTCCGCTTTCCCTAATAAACCGTCCAAACGAGGATTAGGCACGTCGGTGCTCGGTGCATCACGTTATACTTAAATACACAAAGAGAAAAGGTAAAGGATAACACTAACCTGGAGCCGCCGTAGATCAAATTTCTTCCAATATTGAAACATCGATCCTACATCGGCGGCCATCTTGGGGGATATTGAGGAGATTTTTTTCAGCGGCTGCAATAAATACGTGGGCTGGATTCCCCTCGTTAAACAACGTTTACGATCACGGGGCGCACTTTAAAAAGAAAGTAACTGCATGGAGTTACAACACGAGGGTCCGACGACATGTTTAGGAAGTCTCACGACATGTTTGGTGATGGGGGAGTGACCTTTAAGCGGAGCCCCCGGTTTAGGAAACTAACAAACTAACTATGCGTCCGTCCGCACGTTAACCGGAGGATTGCACTTGATTTTGCTTTAGCAACGTTATCGATACTGACGCAAGGGGGAGATCAATAGCGTCTGGGAGCAGAGAGAGAATGATGTGTGTACATTAGTGGAGATCATAATCCACCTACTTTGGAGGCATTATGTATACAAACCGTACACAATAAAACGGGAAACTAAATGTTAAATAGGAATATGCCTATAGGCTGTTAATTTTTAGGCTATGTTCCATTTAGTCTGCCTACCATCGTGTAGGTCTAGTCAATATACCTTAGTATGTTTGCCATAGGAGTTAATTGAAACTTTATGAATAGTTTCCCATGGAAAGCTGGAGGGAAGTTGATTGTACTTGAATTATCACAATTCAAACCACAGTTTATTTTATAGGCTATATTGTATGCTGTCTAAGTGACGTTTGGAATTTAATAAAACGTTATTTTGAAATAGGTGATGGTCCTTTTAAATATTAGGATATGACTAGCCTTTTCTTAATTATTATTTCGTTCTTAACTTGATTTAAGTTATATCATACATGTGACATTTAAGAACAATATTTCACAATGTTTATTTTATTTTGGACTGTTTTATTCTACTATAGGCCTATAAAAATTAAGTTTTCCACTGATATAGATAGGTCCATAAGATGACCGCTGTTGTTCAAGTACATTTAATAAGTCGATAAGGATAATCGTTGTTTTTTTTTTCCATTGAGGCTAGGCTATATATTGTAGCTTAGCCTACATTATGAAATATAAGTCATGACCTCATATATGAATATATCAGGTAAATTTTGTTCATTACAAGTGCAACAGTGAGCACAAGTATTTAGAGAATGGGGTATAGACATATTTAGTTATTTTAATTTTGTCAGAAGAGAACAGTAGGTTAGTAAAGATTAAACTGAAGAAGAATATTATAAACTTCTTCGTTGCATAAAAGCGAATCCTTGATCGCAGAAGAGTGTTGTAGCATGCAATCTAAATTAACCAGCCCTCTGACTTGGTGTCAGGAATGTGCGTCCCTATTTAAAATAACACATTCCACTGCTCCGGTTAGGTCGTAGCACACGTTGAAAAACCCTACTGTCGTGTGCGCCGGCGCCCTCTGCTGGATATAGAATGGTTCTGCATTTTAGTGCCGTAAGCAACGAATGGTAGGCTGCATTACTACAGGTATATTGTGTTTCCCACATGTGTATCGAGGGCTTAATATTATGTTAAATACAATGTGTTAATGTAATAAAGTAAATCAAACAATAAATAATGATTCATAGCTCTTCACCAAATTAATTCTTACAAATGTGTTCCCAGGGAAGATGGTGAAGATCAATTTGTATATTCACACTCGGTTGTCAGTTATACATATGCGCTGTACATTAGGCATATATGTGTATTGACAGAAGCAAACCCATTAAAGTGAGTAGGCCTATTTGACAGTTGGAGAAGAGAGCAGGGAGAGTTGGTGATGAAATCGTCAAAGTAAATGGAACATGAATGAATAAACAACTGTTAACGTCTGTCTTTGGTTAAGTAAGAAGCTCCTTTCTTCAATATCGAAAATACTATCGTTTAAACTTCTTATAAAGGTTTACTGGGACTTTAACAATATGGTAATCTATCTCTGTAAACAACATGAACTCAGTCTATGTAGACACATATGAACGGGTTTTTTTCGATCTGTGAGTCACGACCAATAAGTGGGCTTCAGAGGGGGCTGCAATGACGCGGGAAGACTTTTACAGAAAGACTGAAAAGGGGATACTGTATTGATAAATAATAAACAATGTTGTGCATCTCCCTTTGTTGAATGAGTAGGCCTATGGTCTGTATCATGTTACATACAATATATTGCCTTGCTTATTTTACCTCTCAAAGTGTGTACTGCCAGGAAGAAACATCGCAAAGGAGTAAAATCATTGGTTATCACTCATAACTCATAATTGGTTATCACTCATTCCTACATTTCTCTGCAGAGATGAATAAAGTATATCTTATCTTATAAAGAATCACAGGACTTTAGGCTCTTTCAGGTAAAATGGTCGGAAGGGTCTCTGATAGAGATGCAGTCACAAAAATATCCTTAATCACACCATTTAATTAAGTAGCAAACAACAGGCCACATGCTCTATAAAGATAGGCTACATTTCAACCAAAAAAAAAATCCAAGATATTTTCTAACTATCCAAACATAATTTTAACACCTTGAACATGGTTTCATGTTGTTGCCATGAACTTGTTAATAACTTGTTAAAGAACATGTTAATTTGTTTATCCCAAATAATGGAGTTTCAATTTCGGACCTGGGGAAAGGGTAAAGACCTCATATGTCCTGTTAGTGTCATAGTGACTGCATTTTTGACGGGAGTGGTGTCGTAATGTTCCTGTTGGCCTTTATTCCACTGCAGTTAAAGAACTTTTGAAGTGCAAATTCATTGCAGTCAGGACAACTCTATAATCATTAGCTTTGAATCAATGACATAGAAAAAATGCTATGACTGTTCTGTGAACAAAGTCAAATGTGTGTTTTCTTCACGATGTCAACTGTGCCCTGGTACATGTTAGGAGCAGACTCATAGTGTTATGAAGGACCTTTCTTTGTTCAGAGAGGACACCTTCAAGAAAAGTTTCTATCGGGTTTCTAATGGGTTTTTGATGGGGGGGCATATAGCATTAGAACAAAGCATTGAATAATTAATATTGTTGTGGATATATAGAAATTGGGGTTACATTTTAAAGCTTATTTGAAACCACATGGGGTTGTTTCAGATACAACCCTATATTCTTGATTCAATCTTTATAACAAATAATCAATAAATTAAGGTCAAAATAAATTAAAACAATATTGCACTCTGAAGATTGATCAGTCATGAATGTATCATGAAAGTATCCTCAACCATAAATATTATAATTTCATAAATGTATTGATCCTGCATATCATATCAGGTGTATGCTAATAGGTTTAGTAGGTGGATGAAGTAATTGGTTAATCTTTAATAAACAGGATTAACATTTGGTTCAACTTTAGAGACTTTTAGAAACTCCAGTCCTATATAGGCTGTCGACGACCATAATGTATCAGAAAACTAAAAATATGTCCTCTTTTTTGATAGATGGAACACCAAGATAGATGTTTCAGTCAACGGAATTGACGTATTTTCACTTCCAATTCTTCATCCATCAATGTGTTATTGTATTGATTGATGCCAGATTATGAAACAGCTGGCCCAGCATGATAAACCAGTCTACGTCCGTCGAGCAATGCGAGAGATAATCCATGGTGCGGGTAACGACGGCAACAGTCGGTTTGGGGTGGGTAGAAGGATCTCTGAATCCAAACCGTACCATGTCACCATGCCATATTTCCCAGGCACATTCTTTCACAGCTCCTTGGCAGAATTGTAAACAGCTCAGCTTAATCCTTGCCACAGCAGGGTTTCCAGTGCTGTCAGCAGCACCCTGTACTTAATCTCGTCAAACGATGATTTGGTAAAGAGACACACTTTGGCCAGGCTTTTTTCACCTGCTACGGGAAAAAAAATATATGAGGGATTTGATCATCTTTGCATTCAAACCTACTCCTCACTTTTGAATCGTATCTGCTGCCATGCCGTCTGTGTGTAATTGGGAGTATGTTTTTCTGATTATGGGTAGTCTTAGACAGCCAATATCTCGCAGTAGGCCTAAACTGCTAGCATAATGAGTAAGGCCCAAACACGGAGCTAGGTGCTAATTATTCCATCATCACTGTTTCTAATTAAAGTGTCATGTCAAACCCTGCTGACAACCAGACGAACAAAGCATGGAGCAGAGCAAAGTCAGCTCACAGTATGATCTGTCTAGTAAGTTACCAGTTGCCTGATTGTGTGTGTGTGTGTGTGTGTGTGTGTGTGTGCGTGCGTGCGTGTGTGCGTGCGTGCGTGCGTGCGTGCGTGCGTGCGTGTGTGTCACCGTTTTTGATGCATCAAAGATATTCGATGCCACTCCACAGTGTCGATTCCAGAGCGCTAGGGGGCAGACTCGGTACATTTGTATTCAATCACACTCTTGAAGAAGCCAGCTTTTCTAGGTGCGGCATAAAAAACGAGGACATCGTTTTTTATGAAAATTCCCGTTAATCGGTCCCGTTTATAACATACAGATGTAGTATTGAACAGTATTGAGATGTCAGGGTAGAATTAGAGACCTGCAAAAGTCTGCTTGATCAAATAAATGTTCCGTTTCTGATCAGCACCCCTCGTTTTATATATAAATTATTCGTAGCTTACGTTGCGTCGCTACTGCTAGTACAGCTAGCTGGCTAGCTGAGGGAGAGGTGTCAACAGAAGATATTGCTTTCACAATTCCACTTATCAGTTAAATACGGTCGCCATGGCAGATGTTGACAAGCTCAACATAGACAGCATCATCCAACGCCTTCTAGAGGGTAAGGACGTCCAGGATCTCGCATCTAAATGTCTTTCCACCTGCATGCAGGGTTGCGTTCAGTGCGCTACGCATGTTATTATAGTCTGGGAGCTAACCGCATTGCCAGCCCGTCCGTATTGAGGTGCTGTTATTGTTGATTTGCAAGTTCAACACCACTTCACATGGTTTATCCGTGGCTGTCACCCTGCATCGTGATAAACACACAACACCGTTAAGCGTGTGGCGCCATGCTTCCTCTTATGTTCGTGTTTCATGTTTACAGTCAGAGGTGCAAAACCCGGGAAGAATGTGCAGCTGCAGGAGATCGAAATCCGTGGCTTATGCCTGAAGTCAAGAGAGATATTCCTCAGCCAGCCGATCCTCCTGGAGCTCGAAGCCCCTCTGAAGATCTGTGGTAAGGGGTTTGTGTCTGAATGCGACATCATCACGACCCCTTGGTCGCAATTTCATCCGTGAAGCACATTATTTTCTGATCGTATTGACTCATCAATCGGATAAACTCACAAATATTGAAACCCTACCTCCAGTTAAGTTGTCCCTTGTATCGGCATGTGTTTGGTTTCACAAAATTTAACGTTTAGTCACTAATGACCCACTTTCTGACAATAAGTGTGATCGGTATATTTGTCCAAGCTTTCTGGAGTGATTGAACGCTTCAATACTACTATTGTATGTCATCACATCAATATTACACTTGTTTTCCAGGCGACATCCACGGACAATACTATGACCTGCTCAGGCTCTTTGAGTATGGGGGCTTTCCTCCGGAGAGCAACTATCTATTTCTTGGAGACTATGTGGACCGAGGGAAGCAGTCCCTGGAGACCATCTGTCTTCTGCTGGCCTACAAGATCAAATACCCAGAGAACTTCTTCCTGCTCAGGGGCAACCACGAGTGTGCCTCCATCAACAGAATATATGGTTTCTACGACGAGTGTGAGTCTTATTTACCTGAGCTGAGAAAGTCACCTTGCAACATCTTGCTTATTTTTGTACCTGTATTATCATTTTAACCGGCAAAATGTATGAAGTTATTGTGTATTTTTCTAAAAAGAGGTAAATTACAAGAATCTGTGCCATGTTATGTGAAATATCATGGGAAGAAGCTAATTTGAATAAAGGATCTCCGTCAATATCATGTGCAAATTGTTAACAAATGTTACTTTAAAAGGGTTAAAATTGTGTTTTTCTTCGTGTAAGTTAGCAAAATTAATTGTGATGACTTTTTATTTTGCAGGTAAAAGAAGGTACAACATCAAGCTTTGGAAAACCTTCACAGATTGTTTCAACTGCCTCCCAATCGCCGCTATAGTGGATGAGAAAATATTTTGCTGCCACGGAGGTAGGTTTCTGTTTCATGAAGCCGAGTAAAGTGCACACAGTCCAAATCAGCATGTGTTATTTGTTCTGGAGTGACCCAACCGTTGTAGTCTGATCGTAAGGACATTGTAGGTGTTAATTCTTAGATTCCACGTCATCGTCTTTCAGGGCTGTCACCGGACCTACAGTCCATGGAGCAGATAAGGCGCGTGATGCGTCCCACCGATGTGCCCGACCAGGGCCTGCTCTGCGACCTGCTGTGGTCTGACCCAGACAAGGACGTCATGGGCTGGGGGGAAAACGACAGGGGGGTGTCCTTCACGTTTGGTTCAGAGGTCGTGGCCAAGTTCTTGCACAAGCACGATCTAGACTTGATTTGTCGTGCCCATCAGGTAAAGATATATGGTTGATGTTTTAATTGGGTAAACGAGTACAGTGTGCAGATAGCCATACGATCTTTGAACTCTCTGAACTATACGATTTACTGGGAAGACAGTCCTTGTAAACAAAGCTTGTTAAAACACAGGACATTGGATTTGCAATTATTGACTTTCAAGGCAGAGTTTAATTCAATAAGATACTTTAGTTAAAAGCATCTTCTAAATTACAGAATGATGAAACAGTGCAATTGAGGTTTAGGTTGTTCAAATGGGTCCCATTCTCCAGACCCATTAATTGATAGCATAGCAATTTTGCACATGCCTAATAAGGTCAGGCATTGAATGTAAACGTCAATGTTTAGTTAAAACACAAAAGATATTTGACCTTAGCTACAGCAAACGGAAAAGACGAGATGGTTGGCGCATGACTAAATTAAAGGTTGTTACACATGGCAACCTTCAGACATGGTTGATGTTTCCATTTACTGTCTTTTCTGCTTTCTTTAGGTCGTCGAAGATGGGTATGAGTTTTTCGCCAAGAGACAGCTTGTGACTCTGTTCTCTGCTCCTAACTACTGTGGGGAGTTTGACAACGCAGGTGCTATGATGAGTGTGGATGAGACCCTGATGTGTTCCTTTCAGGTGAGATCTTTGTGTTTGCATGTAGCCTGACAGCCAAACGGCCCTTGCATCCAAAGTCTTAAAGTCTGTCCTTCTTCCTCTCCTTCCCAAACTGCCATAATGGCCTTTTGTAAAGTTGTGTGAAGGGTGCTAACGGCAGAGTTTAGTGTGTTGAGCTAGTGTTGGCTCTGCATTTTGCTTCTTCATAACCGCACCTCGTCCATGATGACAAGTTGAAACCGACAAAAAAATGCATAAGAGGAACACAGGGTTGTAGTTGTATGGGTGCTCTATAAACATACTACAGTTATTTCCTTGGATATGGGGTGCATCATCATGATCACCACGGTGGGACTGGGGTTCCGCGAACTACAATGAAATTGTATGCAGGAATGCCAAATATTTCTACGAAATATATATTAACTAATTTGACGAGGGCATTTTGTCCCCTGCAATATTCAACTACAAATACTAATCAATACAATGTAGAATTTATTGAGGTACGAACATATGTGCTTTCTTCGAAAACACAGGCTATTCATAGAGAGACATGTCGATGCGTGTAAAAATAGAATGGGAGTCTATTTTAGCATTTTGCTATCTATGTAGCCTGACTGGCTATGCCGGGGGCTTAGCCAGGCAATACAATCTAAAAGTATTAACAGTGTTACCAGTGTGCTCTATTGGTACAAAGACAACACAGGCTTATATAACTAGCAGCTAAGCTTGTTATCAAGCATATCTCGATAGCGATGAAACAATGACGGGAACAAATTTACGGAAACAGTTACCAGGGTTGGTAGCACTAACCTACATAAATAATTTACTAAATTACTTTGTAATTAACACACATCCTTCCCGAAACAGCAAAAAGTAACGCAGCTCCAAAGTAAACAACCCCGGAAAGATTAATGGTACTAATCAGAGCCGGAAACTATTCCTCTTAAAGGGCCAGTAACCTAATACAGGTAAACTCAATTAAATATGTTCTGTGCTTCTCAGCAGAGAATATATGCGAGATGGAGCATAAGGGATTGCTTGCCGATAATCCATGGTTACCTTTGTGAATGTACCCGATTAACTTTGATCCCGCCGTTTTTTTTGTTTTTGTTCCATCCCTGAAACGTCAATAATTGCACAAAGCATTGATTAAGATGAGTCAGCATAGCCAGTAATGACACACAGGAATCATGTAACTCGAATGTCATACATTTCTATTGACTCAATCAAACTCTTCAAACCATTTCTGTAAGCCCGTTCCGTGCAGTCTTACAGAATAGCAGTAAGAACTGGCACTGTATTTTCATACGTCGTTTTGCTGATAACAATCTGTCAGTCAGGTTGACAAAATCCCTCCACTTTCTAAGAAATAGCTTTCAATTTGGAGTGGACCCTTGTACTTTTTGCAGTGAGGCAGAGTTCTATATATGGGGATGTATCGCAGCTTTTGCTCTTTATTTATCGTAATGAGTGTGATTGCACACTATTGCTATATTTTCTATCTAGACCCCTTGGTTAAAGTTACATGTTTTGGTTGTGCTGCTCAAATAAGTCCCCCTACACTTGAGAGAACATTGCAGTCCTAACTGGTATCAGAAACCTGTCTTCTTCATAGTTCCCTAACATGAGTTCAATTATTTTATAGCACACTTTGAACCGCTCATACTCGCATTTTATAGAAAATTTTGATTCAAACCGAAACTTTTATCTCAGTCAACTTTATTTATATTGAACATTTCATAGACAAGGCAGACTTGTGTGTGAAAGACTCTTTATAAAAGTGCTCTTTATAAAAAACATGTCACACAGTAAAATAAGAGGATTTCAACGAGACAACTTAAAATAATCATAAAGACGCCTGATAAAAGGATTTTAAGACTAGAATTTCTAGCTTTGTTCTTGTTATTAAGGAGAGCAGGTCCATGACCTGCTCAATGCACAGCCACAGCAGAACTATAGGATGGTACTCCATTTGTGACAGGGCTGCATCGATTTGTGTGTCGTCAGCATAACAACGGTAAGCAATGTTGTTATTTTGTATAATTAGGCCTTGTGGGAGCATGTGGAGGTTAAATAAAGATGGACATAGGATTCAACCTTGGTGGACTCTGCAGGTTTATTTTAGTTAGTTCAGATACATAGTTAACAATAGCGACAAAGTACTTCCTGTCTTGTAGATATGACCTGGACCAGTTGAAGACTGTGCCGGAAAGCCTAACCCAATTTCCCAATCTGTCTATGTAAACAAATGGCAGACAATTTTTTTTTCTATTTTTCTTTTTGCAACAGAATTGTATTATTAAAAGATCACAAGAGACGGTGAGATATTTACTTTGATCGTCAAGGGACATCCATTCCTCATGTATATTCTGTTAGAAAAGGTTGCGGTTCTTTCATTACACAAACCTATCGGCTGGCCTGTAGATGTGTCTGGCCTCCAATGCAACCCACTATTTTTTATGGTTCTGATTTGTGTCCGGTTGGTGCATGTCGAAACCCATTCATATTATTGATTAATATTCATTGCTGGCAGTTGTACGGCTTTACTCCCCATGCACAATACAGTCTCAGATGTAGAGAGTTGACGGGCAGGGCACAGAGCGATGAAGTGGTGTTTGTTCATGTTTGATGTGAATCCCTTTTTGGTCCTCATTTAGTTGTAGATCATTCTTCCCCATTAAGTCTTTGACCTGCTCAATGCACTGGCACAGCAGATCTATAGGACAGTAGTCTGTTGGTGATAGGGCTGTATCGATTTGTGTGTCGTAAGCACAACAACGGTAAGCAATGTTGTTACATTGCATAATGACGCCTAGTTCCCCTGCCGAGAGTGAGACTTATTAGCTGCCTTGCTAACTAGAGCAGTACAACTTCTACTAGAAATCTACTACGAGGTTGGCGACAGTCTTTGGTCTTGCGTCCTCCCTCGCACAAAATACATTTGTTACAGGTCTTGCACTGTGCTAACACGCCAATTTTATTAGCAAAATTAAGCCACGCTTGATGACTTCTTGCCATGATGGCTCTAGCAAGACTCGTCTGCTCGGTACTCGTTCATTCAAATACTTCAATAGTTCAAATCAAACTCTCAAAGGAAAGGACAGAGACGGATAGCCAGGTCCTGGTGCTGAAACAATCGTTGGTGAAATTAGTTTAGGATTAGATAAGCAGAATCTAAACTAAAATTTAGATATCCTCCCTAAATATATAATGTCTTATTTTAAGAATGCTTTCTGCGGTAGGCCATGGTTCAGGTGGTAAATTTAATTATGCAAAAGTTTGACTCTTGCAATTTGAATTGTTGATAATGTGGGATGATTTGAGCGATTTAGTTACTTAAAGGGTTCCACAGTGTTGGCGGAGACCAGTGGGATATGAGCCAGGGAGTGTTTAACTTAAGTATGCCAAAGACTAAGGCCCCGTCCACAAGGAGCCGATTTTTTGGTGAAACCGCAGTCTTGTGTGTGGTTTCGGCCGGCCGTCCAGACGGAGCAGGCAAATCCGGTTCCCCGAAACCGCACATTTCTGAAACCACCCGGAGGTGGTTTCAATTCTATCCGGACCTATGCGGTTAGCCCCGCACCAACTGGAGGACGTCAGTTGCGTTGAATTTTTTATTTATTATTTTATTTGTATTTTTCTAGCTTTAAATAAATCCCCTTGATGAATTTAATTACTAACTGTACATTAAAAAGTATTTCTGCTCAATTTAAAATGTTGAATCTCCTCGTGACTGAATGTTTGTATTCAGCGCGCAGGCTTGATGCGCTCAACGCTCTTCTGTGGAGAACCAGCGCCTTGAATATTTACTACAGCGTTTCTACAGCTCGATGCGGTTTCGCAATGACTCCGTCTTTACGGAGATATTCCTGAACCGCATAAAACGAAACTGGATTGTTTTTTGGCTCCGTGTGGACAGGGCCTAAAGGTCTAGTCCTGCTGGTGTGCGGAGGCCATGACTAGGAAGCGTTGGAAGAGGCAGGTAACTGCGTAATCAAGGTCAAGCACTGCTGAAATGTTGAAGTTTGGGTCCACAGCAGCATAACAGCAAAACAACTAAGATTAGCCAGGGAGAGCAAGCCCATCATACGATATGTGCAACAGGAATAGCCTATGAGCGTTTCAATCTGAAGCAGAGAACGTGGTATACTGCTGGGCCATTTCTGCCATCGCAGTACAATCCCCAGTGGGGAAGAAATCTTTCTCCTGTTTATTACAGCACTCGCTCTGTTTGAAGGTCTCCACTCACACCATCCCCTCTCTGTTCGTCTCACCGGTAGATCCTAAAACCAGCCGAGAAGAAGAAGCCCAATGGCAGCCGGCCCGTCACCCCCCCTCGAAACATGGTCACCAAGCAAGCCAAGAAGTGAGGGGCCCCTGACCAGCCTCTGCTCTGCTTTCTCTGTTCTGCGTTGGAAGGGGTTGCTGATACTACTGAAGCAATATCCACCCGATGAAAAAGCAAAATGTTTTGTTGTTTTTGTCCGCGAGGGGTAAATTGATATGTCACCATTGGAACCTCAGGTGTTTTTGCACTCCATCTGCCACATATCTTTGCCACATATGACTGTTCAATCAGGAAGCAAAATGTAACAATACGGCTAATAATGCACAGGAATGCCTTGTTTACTGCTGTTCACATTTTTTCCCCTGATTTCTGTTATGTTGCATTCATTTCATGCGTCACCTTTTACACATATATAAGTTCCATTGAAACACTTGTGGGGAAATAGCAAGTTTTTTTTTTTCTGTTCGATGTTTTTAAACATAGGATTTGACTGCACTCTAAATCATCACATTTTTAAGGAAAGTTGTGTGCTAAATTAAACAAATAACTGTTCTTCTAATGTCTAAACTCTTTCTAATAAACTTTAAGCACATTTATTGGGGATATTTGTTTTCATATTTTGTTTTTGCATGTTAGATCTTGCCCTCTTGCCAACCATTATTGAAACACTTGATAGCAAAGATTTTCTTTGCATCCACAAGAGGTCGCTAAATACCCACTATAAATTGATGGAGACGTTTTTGTTTTGGAAATATATAAATATTTATTGTTAAATATTGCATTTCTCAAACACTTTCAAGTCGTGACAACATCGCTGACTGCTGTTTTTTCAGTATTTCCTTTTGGAAACTCAAAATGACGTTATATAATGTAACGTCAACGCAGTCACAGGACTCGTAGTTAAACTGAGAAGCAGGGCCATAAGGCTGGGTTCTAGATGTCCTCACGTTATCTAGCGTGCAAACAAGTTGTCCTGTCATCGCTATGGCCAACTAATATCGGATACTTTGCATTTTTAACCGACCACGGGACCAAAGACCGATCCACCTTATTTGGGTTGTATTCTAAATCTAAATTTTAAATCTTTTAAATCTCAAACTAATTTCTAAATCTAAATGCAAAATCATACATATAATCTACGTCCTTATATCTAAATCATAAATCTACATTTATCACTAAATCGAAGTGCCAAATCTTATTTGTAAATCCTAAATACGTACAACAGGTAGGCCTACTTATTATCGTACATATCCTACTAAATGACTCCCGAGTCCTCACCAATCATATTTCAGGCGGGGGAGGGAGTCATCACGTGCATTGGGCAGGAAAGGCGCGCACGGACAGCGGACAGATGCCACAGCAGTCTGAATGGGGCCCGTACGGTAAATATCACAGGATATGTGATGTCTGTGTGATATATATGTGTGGAACCCTGAATGTATTTAATTAATTATGGACTTAACTTTGAATCCAAAACATAGGTTAGGCCTTTAAGGCTGGTTTATGGTTTTGGGGCAGCTAAAGCAAGTGCTATAATCTTTTCGCTTGTGAAGCCCCTGCAAGTCAGGTCATGGGCTATGAATCTGAACAAATTAAGGTATTGCCCATCTCCAGCTTGCCAACCCAAAGATGAACCAGAATAGAGGAAATCACCAAATTCGGCCCAAGCCTTTTGGTTTGGGCCGGCCCCAGCCTTCTTTGTCATCTTTGTTTGTGTACATACAAAACAGGTCAAACCACACTGGTTAATATTCTGTGTTGGGAACACCACAGGTAGGATCCCACATTTTTTTTAGAGAATAATAATTAAATAATTAGGCTAGTTGACTGCTGCATGCTGCACTCACCTTACAAATAGAAGGAAAGGAAACATATACAGGGTCTGCTATATAGGCTATAGGCGTATAACATTTTAAAGAATCAAAGTAGGCCTACTTCAGAGGGGTTTTAATTTTTTATTTTATTTTTTATTTTCTATTCTTTGAGTTTCTATACTTGTAAGATCCATTGTTAAATCCGTGCATTTGAAAATATGAAAGGACAGGCACTTCTTAAGTCAAATCATTTTATCAATGTGAAAAATATTAATTACAGAATTTTATGTATAGCCAACAGTTTGCACCCCTACGGAAGATAAAACCCCTACGGAAGATGCTTATCCTATAGTTTCAACTCCTACTGAGGATAATGAAATTTGATATCTGTGGGAATCTGGGGGAGAAATCGGAGGACAAATGATGGCAGATAAACTGCTGAGTTAGGTGAACTTTTCCATGAGAGTCCGAATGGCTACCCATAAGGAACGGTGTTGCTCATTTATTTGGAATAAAGAATTGCGAACACCTAATGTGAGACGTCTGATCGGAGTGACGTTGACGAGTAACTAATTGGGTGGTGTCGACGCATCTGGAACACACCATGACAGAGGGTGGAGGGAGGTAGAGCATTATAGAAGCTCGCCCATGTGGCTCCTAAGCCGCTCCCACACTCACAAACACGCACACACGCACACACAAACGCACCCGCGCTCTGCGGGCCAGGAGGCGGAAGAGGTGGCGCTTCATCTAGCCTGAACTGCACAAGGTTCCCTGTGCGGATGCAACATGGCGTAGGAGAACCTATATGTGTACTGCGACTTTTAAAGAAAGTAGAAGAGGTAAGACAATAAGACGGATTTTTCATCTCCCAGTCGCGTTAACAAAGTCTTGTTACATTCATTGCAACGCTAATTTCCAGAAGTCTGCTTGTGTTTTAGTTTATATCAACACGGAAACAACTTTGCGCAAAAAACATTTCGTGTTGTCAGTTGTAACAGTGGTGGAAGTAACGAGACACTTTTTCACTTATACGAGCGTTGGCTCACATACTTAATGTCTCACATACGACTATTGCATTAAATCTGTGGATAAAGACGAGTTAAACGTGTGTGGTTGGCGCCGCGGCGGTAGTGATCTGGGACGACCTGTGAGTCCAAAGATGGGGAACAGCAACAGCGACCGCGGCAGTGGGGCGCAGGGTGAAAGGTCAGACCGAGATGGACAGGCAGTTGGGAAGGAGGCCCGCTCCAACATCCTGATGGACAGCACGGATGATGCAGAAGATTCAAAGGTCTACAT
This sequence comes from Melanogrammus aeglefinus, assembly GCA_900291075.1. Lineage (NCBI taxonomy): Eukaryota > Metazoa > Chordata > Actinopteri > Gadiformes > Gadidae > Melanogrammus > Melanogrammus aeglefinus. The sequence continues at coordinate 19,790 of OLKM01001750.1, read as the reverse complement.
TCTTCTCCTTATTTCTGTTTGCACATTTAGTTGTATACATTTGCGCTGTTCATGCCAATATTATTATGCATATTGGTCTATAGGCCGATATTGTTAATATAAATACACATAGTCCTAGTTTATGTCTTTCCCTATCCTTTTAGTATTTATGTTTTGTTCATTGTGTGCTACTGTCCCAAGATCACTTTACCTCGGTGATCATTAAAGTGTATGTCTGTCTGTGTTTTCCTGTCTTATTTGTACACATTCAAATGCATGCAACCCACCTACCTCCTCAAAGACACCTCCTTTCTTCCCCATCTCCTGTTTTCTAGGCTCCACAGGAGATACAAGAATTTCTGGCCTGGCAGCGAGACCTGGAAAGTAACACCAAGAACCCAGCGCAGAGCAGACCCACTGTTTTCACATGGAAAGGAGGCGCCAAAGAGGTGTTTGTTTCAGGCTCCTTCAACAACTGGGCAAACAAAATCCCACTCAACAAAAGGTAGTTTTCCTTCAGAGTTTGTATATGTTTTCTTCGTAAAGTATATAAAGTCATGTATTATTTCTCCCAATGTCAGCCACAGCAACTTTGTGGCCATCGTGGACTTGCCTGAGGGAGAGCACCAGTATAAGTTTTGTGTGGATGGAAACTGGACCCTCGATCCAACTGGGGTGAGTTCCTTCCCCAGTGTCTGAGGTTAAGCCCCCTGACCCGGCCCTGAATGAAACATCCCCTGTAATACGCTTTGGATACGAACGTCTGCTACCTCTTGTTCAGAATGCTAGTTGAAAAACCAGTTTGATGCCGGATTGCTAACAGTTGTAATGACGACCATGCTGGTTCCCTCCCTAGGCGGTGACCACCACAAAGACCGGAACCATCAACAACACCATAGAGGTGAAGAGGACAGACTTTGAGGTGTTTGACGCCCTCCGCATTGACTCAGAGGAAACAGCGGACATCTCCGGTGAGTCAGAAATTCCTGGCATGCTTTCTTATGGCCGGTTCAGACTACACGATTCTCAGACATTCCTCCACGATTTAACATGTCACACTATACGATCACAGAGCCAGGAAATCAGGCGTTGTCTCGTCGGAAGACTGGCCACACTACAAGATTCGAGGGTGCGATGCTCTTTACTTTGTGTCATTCACGTTTACAAGATATTTAGAAAATCAAAGGTTTAGAACTGACATAAATGTTTTTTACATTCTTGTCATAAAGGTTCCAGTAGTTTTTATATCTGCTCAATGCAGGAACTCCTCACAGTATTGCGTTGCGGGTGACAGAGCGAAACAAATATACTGCCGCATTTCAACCAAAGTTGTCTCCATTACGTTGTTCCATTTTCTCTTGTTTTCTTCATTAGCATTCTTCTTCTTGCTATTGATCGCATTCATTTTTTGAAGTAGTTACTGTGTACTCAGCGTAGTGTAGTGAAGTTAGTTGGTAAACACTGAGCTCCAGCTGTTCGTAGGGTTCCCTCACGCAACTGGGGGCGGGGTTCCCTCATGATGGCTACGTCATGCGATTCCCCAAAAAATTCTGACATGCCAAACTTTTCGTCGTGGGGTTTTCGAACGTCGCAGACGAAAACATCGCAGATCGCAAGCATGTCACATTACAAGACCTCGTCTCGTCGCCGACCTGCCAAAAATCGTGTACGATTCGCAAATTTGTCTGCGACGAAAGAATCGGGGCAAAATCGGGCTGAAATCGTGTAGTCTGAACCGGCCATTACTGGTGGTTGGTTGGCAAGGAGAGCGAAGAGAGGATTGTTTGTCCTGGGGTGAGACACAAAGGAGATTCCCCTTTTTTTTTTTTCTTTTTTTGTCCACTGATGTCAGAGATTATGTTAAAACATTTGAAGGACAAAACAGTAGTTTGCATCATGGGAAATTACATCCTTGGCCTTTCAGTCTCAAAAACATAATAGCATCGTAATTTAACATGAATTGTACAGCTGGCTAGAGATGCCTCCTAATTATTTGATTTAAATGCAACTGCTGGACTGCAATTATTGCCATGACTGAATAATTTCAATAACACTTTGGTCAAACAATGATTCTGTGTCGTTAATATTTACAGTGGACAAAAGGCAATGCATGCCGATAGACATGCTTTTAATTGACATAAGTTTGTAATGCCGTGACCAGCGTTTGTCCTGCTCTATTTCCCAGACCTGTCCAGCTCTCCGCCGGGGCCCTACCTTCAGGACGCCTACCTGTTCAAGCCAGAGGACAAGATCAAACACCCTCCTATCCTGCCCCCGCACCTGCTGCAGGTCCTGCTCAACAAGGACACCGGCATCTCCGTGAGTCTAGTGGGGGCTTGAATTGGGACCGCCTGTGTCCACCATGGGTCACTTCCACAGCTCCGTACCCTAACACTGTCACTCTGTGGTTTTCCAGTGTGACCCAACCCTGCTTCCAGAGCCAAATCACGTCATGCTCAACCATCTATACGCGCTCTCCATCAAGGTACTATTTAGTATTGTTTTGGTAGATCTGTCGTGTTCCTCCTAAAGTCAGGTGGGGGGAGTTCAGAGAAAGACAGTTTGTGTGCCTGTGTTACAGGACGGAGTCATGGTTCTCAGCGCCACTCACCGATACAAGAAGAAGTATGTTACGACGCTGCTTTACAAACCCATATAGTCCCAAAGACGCAGTAATCGCTCTATCGAATGTGTGCCATGCCAAAATCACTGTGCGTTATTTGTATCCAACAGGGGCGGTTCTCTGCAACAAGTGGTCCATTTTGATTATCTTTGTATATATATGACCAAATATATATATAGTTTTAGCTCTGTCTGTTATTTTGTAACATCTTTACACTGATAATAAACAAAAATGTACCAAAGTATATTCTCTTTTTCGACCAAAGGCATGAAATGACAAGAGATGAGTAAAAGAGTTGATACTTAAAGGTACATTGTTTAGATTTTGGTGTATCTAGCAGAGCGGCAGCGGCAGAAATGTATGTTCCCTTTCAAAATAGGAATTGTGTTTTCATTACCTGAGAATTGAGTGTCATATCTGTAGAGCGGGCCGTCTTCCCTTAGCCCTCCATGTTTCCACAGTAACCCAAAACAGACGGAATGTGTGGGGGATTCTGTTTGTCTTCAATACCATGGCTGTGAGTTCTGGCACTGGATCATACTTGAGGTGAACTATTAGGAGCAAACAGCTGGCAGTGACGATAGCCACCCACCCACAGAGTGAAAGGGAAAATAATGTAGAGATTAGACTAAACGTAACTCTTTCACTGCACCCTGATACACGCGTACGTGTGATTGTGTAAAGTATCTTGTTATGTGGGGTTGTTCTTCTGATATGACCCTCACAGCTGAACCGCTCAATATTTGAGGAGAGATCAGGTAGAATGGAACAAAAAAACACCAAGGGCACAGATAAGCGTTGTTGGGAAATCTGCAGGCAGGTTTGGGTGCCAGTTCGAGGCAAAATATAGCAGTGTTCCTCCAATATTTTCATGGAAATGATATCCTTTTTGGAGAAAAAAAAATCGACAAAACAAAACTGCTGCTTTTCCATCGAGTGTTCGAGTGAACCGCTCTATTTAAATAAGACAAATACAATTGTTGCATATTTGCATGTTTTTTCTTCAGCACTTCCTTTTTATTTGATGATGTAAATGCTCTGAGAGTGTATGTTTTCCAGCTCATTTGGCACAGTGGACCTTCTGGTCCAGATTCTTGTTCTCAGGGTTGTATCTTGACTTTGCAAAGCAATGGGCTGCGACCCTATCGCACTCGCAGATAGCAGCCTGGCACTTATCGTTGGAAGCTGGAGAGACAGGAGGCACATGATCAACAGTAAACATCTCATCATGGTGGTTCTCAGGCATGTGGTTCAAATACACATATTTATCTCCCACACAAGGTGTGAGGGGAGGCAAGTGGCAGCTCCCCTCAGTCCCTACGCATTACCTGAACAGGTGACCTGCTGGTTGTCGCAGGTGTGGTCGTAGACCCGGATGTAGGGCAGGTCAGCGATGGCCGTGCAGCCTGGGGTCAGCCTGCTGGTCTTGTAGCAATTGTCATGGAGCTTACAGCACCTAGGACACAGACAGCGGCGGAAGATTCAGTTGGACGGGTCAGCCCCTTCAAGGTAAGCAGGAAGTGTGGGAGGAAGACATGACTCATTACATGTCCACGTCGTCCACCGGCTGGGCCCCCCCGCCGATGCCACACCAACAGCCGTAGTCGTTGTAGAGCAGAGCGTTAGTGCCGGGTTGGGCACAGTCAATCATCACCGCAAACTGCCACAAGGCCTTTGGCCGCATGGCACTGGCCATGCAGGCTGTTGCCAAGGGTTAGAAAAAACATTTTGCGTTAAACAACTCCTCGGGTCACTGTGGTGCTTCTAAAATAAGGCAGCACGGGAAGGACATGTCAATCATTGTAGACACATTTCTCACTGGATTGCTGTCATCTCGGTGGATAGTAGACCATGGTTTACCAGACTTACCAGTGACAAGCAGCAGCAGCAGCAGGGGTCCTCTGGGGCTCATGTCTGCAGGAGATGAAACTAAATCACAGAGCAGGCCTGCTCTTATACCCTGAGAGAGACGCCTCGGGCAGCAGGAGATAAGAGGACGAGGGGTGGGGAGGGCTCCTCATACTGGAGGGGGGGGGAAACTGAGAAATGGGGAATCATTTCAATGACACATACGTCACTGAACAAATACATCACTTTACAACACAGGCATTACTACAATCACACAAACATCACTTGAGTAACACAACCACTTATTACTGAGGGGTGAGGTCACCAAACCAAATCTTTTTAATAGTAGGAACAACTACTGATGAATGTTAGCCTTGTTGTAGAGTCAAGTGATCATTTGAGGTACAGTTACTGGGATGTTCTGAATGGTCAATGTGCTTTTAATATCAAATTGAATTTGATAGCAATCACACAATAACATATTAAACTGCTGCTGTGTCCTTCTTTGACTAGTACTAGTCCGTTAATCTATTTCATCCATATTTTTATTTTTATAGAGAACAAATAAATTGCCTATATTGTTCAAATAAAAGTTGAAATATACTACAAAAACACCAAATGTAATGTAATATATAGAGCACTGCGTCTCCCAGCTGTGTAAATGACCTGTGTTCCCACACACACTCACAATTCACTTGGACTTCAGATGAAACTGAGCTAATCCATTTCACAACAAAACTCCCCTTTTAGAGGTCCTGGAGGTCAAAGCCAGGTCAAAGTTAGCTGAAACATGTTGCACAACATGCAGGAATGTATCAGAAAGCAGGTTCTCCATACTTATTTCTGTAGACCTGATGAAGTAATGAACTGGTTTATCACATTCAATAGCAGAATGAAGTTACCAAAGGCCTTTATTTCTTATTTTTACATCCACCAATTTGCAGTATTTTATCTAATCTGAGGTTTCATTTTATGCCCTTGAGGTACTTTTAGAGCAATAAACAATGTTCTTAATGATCATATCAGCTCATAGTTACCTGAAAGTGTTACTTTGTGAACAACATCAAGCCTTAATATGTCATCTGACATCTTATTTTATTTAATCTAAGGATTATTAGCTGCACCCAGTTAATTAAATTCTCATACTCTGGTTAGAATTAAGAACTCTTAAATCTTATGCTTATATTCCTTATATTGTAGAAACATAGGACACTATAAGTACTCAAGTCAATAGTAAATGTATGTATTCTGGCCTAAACAAACAACTGCCTCAAAATTTCTCAAATGTTAAATGTTATGCAATACAAGGCCTGGATAAATAACATGCTGCCAATAAACGTCTAGTTTTGAGAAATACTAAACTCAATGCCGTTAAATAATCCAATAATCCAGCGGTAATGAGATATATGAAACGATGTCAGATCCGAGGCCTAGCATAGCATCTACTGTTTAGTGACATGGCTCCTCCCTCCTCCACACACAAGTTCCAATGAACCAGCGACCCTCAATTAGCCGTTATTTATCTTTACACGTCAGGCAGGGCAAAAAGCAAATAGAGGTATCTATCTCTATATTTCATAACACAGTCAAAAACAAATACAGCACCTAAATGAACCAACAAACAGGGGGCACCACCAGGGAGCCTAAATAACGAGTAACTCTACACTTTTGATCAACAGAATAAGTGACCCCGAGCAGCTCCTGTGGATGGGGCAAGATGGTGACACTATGTCCCCTCCTAAGCTCCAGCCCCTTTGAAACATATCCGGTACATTTCCACGTTGTTTCTCATCGGTACTTACCAACCTTACACAACTTACTTCCCTTACGCCCATTTTGAATGAACTCCAACATAATGACAGTAAGCTACAGTAGGCTATATTCAATATTATGCCATCTTTGGTTTCCATTCTAGACATTTCCCTCCTGGGATTTCTTGCCCTCTCAGCTTTTCTTTTTCACGCAGGTACCAATGATGCAGGTCAGATGCTGATGTGTGTGTGTCGGGCGGGCAGTCATGTGCTGCTCAGACCTGGAGAACCTGCATCCTCTGAAGGAGCACTTTTAGGAAGATAAGCCAACATCAACATAAGAACAACAAAGATTTACACTGAAATACAGCATATCTGAGAGAAGTCTGTTCTTCATACATATGCATATACATATTTCTTTTCTCTCTTTGTTTTTTATGGACCACGCGTCCTGTGTTAAAGTGCATTGGATAGAAAATAAATGGTCAACATCTTAATGTAATGTCAAATATGAATAATAGGCATGAATAAATAGTTCAGCGAGTGTAGTGAGATTGTCCACAGTGCTTTGTTTGCTTGGTTCAAATATAACAGCTTGTATAACCTTGTTGTGGATGGTCAGCACACTTCAAATATCAAATATCAAGATGCAAATATTGTTGTTAAAATAAGATAAATGTACATTTTATTTTATCACAAAGCTGTGTCAATGACACACTGTTAAAATGACAAAGGTTCCAATGAACTTGAACGTCTATGAATGTACTCGTGTCACTCGGGGTGTGTTACAATGCTACCTGTCGGTGTGCGTGCGTGCGTGCGTGCTAGTGTGTGTGTGCGAGTTACATGTGCAAGCCTCTTGGTGTGATTTATTGTTTGTTGTTGTAGATAAAAATAATGAAGTTTTGGAAAATCACAGAGGGGTGGACCTTTGAGAAGTATTGTAGGCCTATAAAAATGTGATATGGACCAAGTGGCAGCAGGAATATTGCTGATTAATTTGCAACATGAAGGCGTCTCACGTTGTTCTCGTCTTGGCCGTCTGTCTTCCAGTCTGTAAGTAGACTATACGTCGTCCCAACTTTTACCTTTAATATTTCTATTTATTGCTATTTTATTTCTTACTTGTATTTTCTATTTTTCAAGGTATTGTCATTAATTGGATACAAGTTTTTACAATATAATTTAAATACACATATAGCCTTTATCATCTGTCTTAGAGGCGGTTTATTTGTTTAAATCAGAGCTTTTGAAGTCAAATAGATTTCTGTTTAATATGATAATTTGCTATGAAAGATAATATGCAATAAAATATGCTTATTTTACTATCAGAAATCAGATAGGATAGAAGATCAAATATATATTGGTAAGAGTTTACTAAATGCACATTGGTAGCCATCATATATGTAAATGTATATAAATGCATGCATGAGTAAGCTGGAAAATGCTCAAGGGTTTATGGTCAGCATCAATTCTCTGCTCAATGAACAAATTGAAACAAAAGCAAGGTTGATTGGTTGCTGTATGTATTGATGGCTCCTTGTCTCTTCCCAGTGCTAGCCTCACGCAGCAAGAGATCCCTATTGGGGCTCAGGTCCCAGATTCTCTGCACCATTCCTGGCAGCTGGCCAATCGTCACCTATGCTGACTATGGATGCTACTGTGGCAAGGGAGGCTCTGGAATACCTGTTGATGCCCTCGACACGTACGAAGAAACCACATGAAAATTTGTTTCCTCTAAATAGATTATTGTATTATTAAACACACACACACATATATATATATATATATATATATATATATATATATATATAATATATATAACACAATACATATATATATATATATATATATATATATAATATATATATATATAATACATATATATAATATATATATATATATATATATATATATATATACATAATATAATACATACATATATATATACACATATATATATATATATACATATATATATACATATATATATATATACATATATATATATATATATATACATTATAACATTATACATATATATAATACATATAATATATATACATATATATATACATATACATACAATATATATATATATACAATATACATATATATATACATATATATATATATATATATATATATATATATAATATATATATATATAATATATATATATATATATATATATATATATATAAGTATGCTGTGGAGACTTGTGGAATCAAACCCAGAACCTTCAGGAGGGAGTTGACCCCACCCCCCAGCCACTAAACCATCCTTCCTCCCTGCTGCACCAAGTGAACTTTATAGCTGTGCATATGTCACTGCAGCTCATTGTGTGCCTTTAAAATAAAATATTAGTCATGGATTATCATTATCAACAGTAATATTGATGATTGATTCTTGATTGCAACAATTTCCAGATGCTGCCAAACTCATGACCATTGCTACCACGCTGCAATGGCAGATAAAGCGTGCATACCTTACCTGGATAACCCGTACACCCACGGCTACCACCAAACATGTGACAAGAGCACCAAGACCGTCACCTGTCTCAGTGAGTGCATTATGGACTGCTTCTGGAAACCCCCGTGATGATATTAACATTACATTACATGCAATACTGTGTGATTTTAATTTTGAGAATATTCTTCAGAGTTCTGAAGATAATGAGCTTCTAATGGCAGTAGATAAGGTTTCAAAATGGTTTCATATATCCTCTATTGACTTCAGATTTTAAGTGAAGTTAAGATCCAACGGATTAAATTAGTTTTAGTTTACATGTTAAATTCTTTGATTCAGGTTGTGGAAGAATGATACATTAAATCTAAGCCTTGGTTTTGTATTCTATTTAATTCAAGGCATGGCACGGTAATTGGAGGGTTTGTTTTATGATACATTTTTGATGGAATTTGGTATCAATACTGATAGAAATGTCTCTCATATCCTACTGTTCTCATCTCTCTCTCTCTCTGCATCTCTCCCTTTCTCCATCCCTCTTCTGTCCTTCACCACACAGGTTCCAATGATGCCTGTCAGATGTTCATCTGCGAGTGTGACAAGAAGGCAGCCAAGTGTTTCTCCCAGGCAAAATACATCCCAGCTCACAACCACTATAACCAGGATCTCTGTAGTAAATAAAATGAATATGACCAGGAGCTCTGTGGTAAATAAGATGACTAGAACCGCAGGAGCTCTGCAGTAAATAACATTATTAGGACCGGAAGCTCTGCAGGAAACAACCACACCCTCTGATCACCCTCTATGGACATACCTAATACATCCATTGGACACACACAGTGGGATGTTTAGGTGTTCATTTATCAAACTATTTGTCAATAAAATCATCAAACAGAACTGTCTGTTCTATTCTAATTGTTCCTCATGAAGACACCTTTTTGTTGTTGTTGTAGGTTATGTGATGAATAAGGAGATGGTGTTTGGTGTTGCACTTGGCCTTGCGGGGTTAGCGTGCACGGCGCAGCTCAGATCTGTGATTCTTGGCTAAATTACAGCTGGCCTGTGCTGGACTACAGCGACTATGGCTGCTCCTCTGGGAAGGCGGGGCTCTGGCTCAACTGTTAACGAGCAGGTGTGGTGTGTAAACGAACCACAGCCGGGGGTTGGGGTCGGAGAGAACTTGAACGTAAAATTCATGATTTCAAAGCATGCTTCATGGTCTGAACGAACCTTTCAGCGAGACCATTCCTTGCGGGGTAGTAAGGAGCTGACTTAATGTGTTGAACTCCATTAGCTTGTAGGAACCCGTTGGGGTCCATTGTCAGAGACGAGCTGTGCAGGAGATCCAAACCGACAACATTTTCCCCAACTTCTCAATAATCTTCTTTGCCGTGGTTGATCTCATGATAGTCACCTCCGGCCATTTACTTTGTGCATCAACAGCGATAAGAAGCATTCTGTCCTCAAATGGTCCCGCAAAATCAATATGCACACGCTGCCATGATCCATGTGGAAACTCCCAGGGGTAAAGAGGTGCGGGGGGGGGGGGGGGGGGGGGTTATTTCTGACTTTTGGCATGATGAACAGCTTTTGGCAAGCTCCTCTATTTGGCTATCCATCCTAGGCCACCAAAAGTAGCTTCTTGCTATTTCTTTCATACCTACTATTCCACTGTGTCCCGAATGTAGCTGTTGCAGCACTTTTGTGCGAAGTGCAAAGGGAATGAACGACCCTCCTCCCCCACATCACAACACCCAGACTGGACAGACAGCTCCAACCTGCTTCCAAGGAAAGGTTTCTCGAGGTTTGCTGCTCGAGGTTTGCGTCATCACCAGCAGGACGACCCTTGACAATGATGTCCATCACAGCAGACAATTTCGGGTCATTTCGTGTCTCCTTCTTAACCTGTACAGCTGAAACAGGTGTTTTTTCTACCTCCCTAAAGTATAATATGTCCACTGTGTTAGACTCCGGCTTCGTGACAGGCAGTGGCAGCCTAGATAAACCATCCGCATTGCAGTGGGAGTCTGCCTTTCGATATTTGATGTCATATGTATGTGCTGACAACAACAAAGCCCACCGCTGCAGTCGGGAAGCGGCGAGCGATGGTATACCTGTGTGTGGACCAGCCGGGATGGTTTTGAGGGGTTTGTGGTCAGTTAGGAGTGTAAACCGTCTCCCATATAGGTACTGATGAAACTTCCGAACTCCCGAACACAATGCTCAGTGCCTCCCTCTGAGCATAATTAGACTCTGCCTTGTTTAATGTCCTTGATGCAAAAGCAATTGGCTTTTCCTCACCACTTGGTAAAACATGAGAAAGGACAGCCCCTACTCCATATGGGGAGGCGTCACAGGCGAGCTGAAGATGAAGTTTTTGTGTGTGCAAACACTACGCGAAACACGGGAGCCTCACGAGTTCAACTGTTTACTCAAACTTATCCCAACGAACACACTCACCGGAAACACGTCATCCGTTACGTTAAAATACAGGCATGCTATCGAAATACGGGCATGCCGTAAACACTGTCATGGATACATAACATTTTCCCCCCTCTCCAGGGGAGATCCAACCCACATCCCTGAGTGAGATATAACACGAATATTAGTATATTATATAGTATATAATAACAATAATAGGGTAATTATAGTAGATAATCAGAATACATTGTTAATGACTTCAGTCCGGCCCGAACATATTATGACAAGGCTATTTAAAAGGTTAAGTGCTTTAGAACACCAGACTAAAGTAACTCGAACAGTCTTGATTAGGTTAAAACATTCAAACATAGTAATTCCTGAGGTAGCCCGGTTTGGCACGGGCACGGACTGGTCGTGCTGCAGGAATTGACTGGGCCTCCAGAGTCCGGATCAGCATCTCGGCTGGCCTCCAAGGTTTGCCGCGGTAGGTGTGGCCACTTTGCGGAGGCGGCGTGCATGCCACCGCGTTCCATCTGAGAGACGAAAGGTGGCAGGCCCCAGTTGTTCACCTGGAAAGGCGCTGACCAGAATGACAAAAGCTTATGGCCCCTTGTGGGCCTCCTGACCCTGACCCAGTCCAGAATGGTGAAAGCTGGGTGTTTGGCCCTGTGGGACCGGTCAAAGCGCTGTTTAGTTGCCTGCTGTCGTGCTGAGACTCGGTCACGTAGCTGATCAGTTGTTTCCCGCTGGGCCCCCTGTGATGTCAGGTGAGCAGGAACACGAAGGCGATCCAGGGGTAGTGATAGCTCCCGCCCCAACATCAGAAGTGCTGGTGAGCTGTCTGTTGTAGTGTGTTTAGCAGCTCGGTAGTGCAGTAGGGTCCGCAGGAGTGCTGCTGAGGATTGAAACCCCTCTGCTAGGTGAGCTCTGATACCATTTTTCAGCGTCTGGTTCATGCGCTCCACACCCCCATTCGCCTGAGGGTTATAGAAGGCTGTGCGTATGTGTCTGATCCCCCGCTCACTCAGAAAAGTCGTGAACTCTGCAGAGATGAATTGCGGCCCATTGTCTGTGGTGATTGTTGTGGGCATGCCCAAACGAGCAAAAAGCACCTCCAGAAAGTCAATGACTGCCTGTGTGGTGACTGACCCTGTAGAGACTGCCTCAGGCCACTTAGAGTACAGGTCATAGGCCACGATGAGGAACCGTTGGTGATGTGGGACGCCACGGAGCTCACCACAAATGTCCATTTGGGTGTGCTCCCAAGGCCCAGCTGGCCACTGCAGTGGCTGAAGGGGAGGAGCTGGTGGGGGGCCGGTCTTTCCACTCACCAGGCAGGCTGTGCAGTCTCTCACCATAGCCTCCACATCGCCATCGATTCCTGGCCACCAGACCACTTCCCTGCAGCGCTGTTTCACTTTGACAATGCCCAGGTGGCCTTCATGGGCCATGGACAAGACACGTGACTGTAAAGCGGAGGGTATGACTGTGCGATGGCCCCTTGCAACGCAGTGGTCATTCCAGCAAAAGAGTTCATCTTTAAACCGGCGGAAAGGAGCTAGACTGTCTGGTAGGCCAGAGGCTGGAGGCCACCCGGAGTGGATGAAAGTGCGGAGCTGTGAGAGCACTGGGTCCTGTTCAGAGGCCTGTTGGAGATCTTGAAGTGACACTATTGCCTCGAGAGGGGAGTGGAGGAGCTGAATGAGGTCCAGGTCGCTGTTGTCTGGAGTCGGCTCCACAGCTGGAGGTGGGGTGGAGCGTGACAGTAAGTCCGCCACCACATTCTCTCTTCCCGGTGTGAACTGCAGTGTGAAATTGTACTGGTGAAGTCTCTCATACCAGCGGTGGATGCGCAGAGGCCTGTGCCCAGAACCAGATGTGGCCAGCAGGGCTGTAAGCGCTTGGTGGTCCGCACGTAATGTGAATGACCGGCCATACACGTACATATGCCACCGCTCACAGGCCCAGACACAGGCTAGGGCCTCTCTCTCCCCCACGGAGTACTTCTGCTCTGCTGAATTAAGAGCTCGGGAGGCAAAAGCAATCGGCCGCTCTGTGCCGTTGTGAAGCTGAGACAGCACAGCCCCCACTGCGTAGTTGGAGGCATCACAGGTGACCAGCGTCGGGCTGGGTGGGTCGAAGTGGGCGAGTACTGGTGGTGCGATGAGCTGGGCCTTCAGCTGCATGACCGCATCTTCGCAGGCAGGGGTCCATGGTCTTTTTTAAGGAGCAGTCGTAGAGGGGCAGTGGTGGAAGAATACTGAGGAAGAAAACTAATAGGCGGTCATGCCCAGGAAGGATGCAATTTGGGCAGGGCTGGAGGGCATGGGCAGCCGTTGAATGGCCTCCACGTTAGAGTGCAGTGGGCTGAGGCCTTCTGGGGTCAGGCGAAACCCCACAAACTCCACCTCGGACGCAGAGAGAAAATTACACTTCTCCCCATTCAGTGTGAGGGCATGGGAAACCAGGCGAGCCTCCGGTACCGTGGATTCGTTGGCTGGAGTCGTTTGAAACATACCTCGCAGCTCTCGGACTGGAGGATGCTAGCGACCCGCGACGAAGAGCACTCCTTGTTCATTGCCTCGGTACTGAGGGACAGCGCATTTTCAGAACCCTGGGCCAGGGCAAAAAAAGTACAAGAGAAGCTACAAAACTCCTTGAAGCACACTTTGCTGCTCCACAGACGGTAATTCTCGGCCGAATAATCTTCCGGCAGCGCAGGCAAAAAGCGGGTGAGTCAGTACAGCATTATATAGAAGACCTCCGCAGCTTAGCGGTTTTTCTGTAAATTCGGTGAAATGGAGCAGGAGATGATAAGGGACCAGCTTGCAGAACACGCAGCCCACCCCAAAATTCGGGAAAAGTTAATTATGTCACCAGATGATTTGACTCTTAAAAAAGCACTGGAAATAGCCTTGCAAATAGAAAAAGCTACCGAGCTGACATCACAACTAGCTTCCCGCGCTTTCTCTCAGCCTGCATCGACGCAACATGTCGAAGATTCTGAGCGCTCACCTAGCCCTGCATCGTCAGACACAGACCCAGGGATTAACTACACATCCCACACACGTAGCCAGCCACCTCGCAGTTGTGGCAACTGTGGATCCTCTTCCCACATGAGCAGAGCCCCAACATGCCCGGCCAGGGGAAAAGTCTGCCAGTCCTGCGGGAGAGACAACCACTTCGCCAAAGTCTGTCGCTCTGCGCCGTCCGTGCTCGGCCCACGGACAGGCCCACTACAGGCTGTGGCTAGCTCATCAGCCCCAACACCCATACACTCTGTCAGCTCTGCACGTGTGTCCTTCAAGACGTGCACAGTGGAACTAGATGGGGTCTGTGTTCCTTTACTGCTGGATACTGGAGCGGCTTTATCCCATCCTCGTCGCCAATGTTGTGTGTGCAAACACTACGCGAAACACGGGAGCCTCATGAGTTCAACTGTTTACTCAAACTTATCCCAACGGACACACTCACCGGAAACACGTCATCCGTTACATTAAAATACAGGCATGCTATCAAAATACGGGCATGCCGTAAACACTGTCATGGATACATAACAGAAGTGATGGGTTAAAGTGAGTCAGGACCTCGGACGACGTCAGCACCTTTTTAGCTTTTTCAAAAGCCTCCTGACAGCGAGCCGTCCACTCAGTGGCGAAGCTAGACCTTTTTTGCTTGAGCCCACCCAAAACTTGCCTTAGCCCACCCTTAGCCTACCCATCATTTCGTCCTCAAATCTAATATTCAAAAAAAAAAATTACACAAGCAATGAGAGAATAGATGCTGTACACTAATGAACAGGCACAAATGGGCTAGTGAAATCGAGCGCAACCTTCCTGCAGGAATTTCTAACCTCTGATTGGTGGGTGGGTGTCTCCTGTTTGACAAAACCAAAAAGGCAGCACGAGCACACTTAACATAGTTTCTGCTGCTTCGTCTGTCAAAGAGGCTAGCTAGTCTTTATCAGAAAATCCACGATTTCCAGCTGTGTTATAACATGACCAGCTAATAATAATAATCATTTTAAAACCTTGACATAATCTGTCAGATGACAGATTATTAAATGACAGTTGACCACAAGGCGATTTTATCTATGCCTCCTCTTGAATTGCTTCATGTTGGGGCGGAGGTGCATCCACGACTGCTTCTACCTTGGATGGTGCAGTGTGTTGTCCATCTGCATTAATTGCATGCCCCAGATATTCCACTGATGGTCGGAAGAAGTCACATTTCTCCTTACGGACTCTAAAGCCGTAGTCCTTCAGTCTTAGGGTATCGTCAAGTGCGCAGATGTTCATCATCGCTAGTTCCGGTGCACAAGATATCGTCGAGGTAGGACTGTACCCCTGGCAATCCGCTGAGGATCTGATCCATCGCCCGCTGAAAGAGTGCTGGGGCTGAGGTGATGCCAAAAGGCAGTCTGCAGTATCTACAAAGTCCCTTATGTGAGTTGATGGTCAACATTTCACGTGACTGTTCTTCCACATGCATTTAGGTAAGCCTGACTGAGATCTATCTTGCTAAATTTTTCACCCCCACTCAGCCCAGAAAACAAGTCTTCAATTAGGGGAAGGGGATATTGTTCTGCTAGTAAAACACGATTAAGCGTTACTTTAAAGTCTCCACAGGTCCGAATTCCCCTGTCTTTTTTTGGTACCAGAACGATGGGCGTGGCCCATTCACTGATCGTCACAGGCTCCAAAACGCCATTCTTGACCAGGGCATCCAGGTCCGCTTCCACCTTGGTTCGGATGGCACTGGTCTAGCTTTCATGAACACAGGCTTGGAGTCAGCTTTGACGTGTAACTTCACAGTTATATCCTTCATGCTGCCTAATTCGTCACGGAAAACCTCTGCGTTTTTCTCCAGTATCTCCTGTAGGGGAGTGAGACTGTGTGACAGCTTCCTTACCACCTGCCAGTGCATGTAGCCATGCACGTCCCATTATAGCAGGATGATTCCCCCTGGTCACATAGACTGGAAGCTTTTTTGTTTGTCCATTGTGGATTACAGTCACATCTGTCATCCCTTCCATGTGCACTCAGTGTCCGGTATATGCTTTAAACACAGTGTCTGATGGCCGCAGTGGAAGGTGCCTCATGTATTTCTGGTACAGTTTGTGCGACAGTAATGATGCTTTAGAACCCGTGTCTATCTGCATTTTTACTGAGTGCCCTTCCAACTGTGGCTCAGCCTAGTAGCCATCTGAGCTCCCATCCACAATCATTATCCGCACAGTATTTACTTCTTCTGAAGAGGAATCACCCTTCTCATTTTTATGCTGAACTGTGCGCACATGCCTTTTCTGTTTGTATTTGACATTGTCTCTTTTGTTCTCTATCTTTGAGATTGTTCCTGTGCTCGTATTACTTCTGCATGCCCGTTCTACGTGGCCCTTTTTTCCACATTTATGACAGTCCAACTCTTTAGCCCAGCCTGTCGCTGGGCTAAAGAGTCCGGCATGTCACATCCTCCTAAGATGATGCATTGGTTCTTGTATGGTACAGAAAGGGCAGCTGGTGCTGCTACTTTAAAGAACTGTTTCGATGGAAATATTTTACATTCTAAGGGTGACCCAAATGGTCATTACTTTATTTTGATTGTTGACATAAATGATACTATAATTTTACTCGTCAATATTTATGAGTATAATTCAAAACAAGAGAATGACATTTTATTTGATGATTTGGAAATCCACAATTTACATCGGTTGTTGAAATATCCAAATTTATTAATATTAATGGGAGGTGACTTTAACATAGCATTAGATAGTTTATTAGATAGATATCCTCCTCGAACTAACAATTCTATGGCCTTTAACTTGACGTACTTTATGCTGAAATTCAACTTGAAAGATATATGGAGAGAAAAAATATCCTGGAATGAGTTCATATACTTGGAGTAATAAGGCTTGTACTAGTGTATCACGAATAGATTTCTGGCTGATTTCCAACTGTTTAGACAATAATGACATTAAGGTCAATATTCTTACAACACCCCTAACTGATCACAAAGCGATCTCAATAAATATTTCACTGAACAATAACAACAAGAATATTTCGCAGAGAATGGGTTCATATTAGAAATTAAATACCTCCATCCTATCGCACAAGGTTGTGATCAATACGGTTCAGTCTTTACTTGAACGCTTTTTGCATAAAGCTTGAAAAAATCTGGACTTCACCATCTAAATTTTTGATCAGTAACAAAATGAAAGAGGTATCTTTTAAGATTATACACTGTTACTATCCCTCTAAACTATTTTTTCAAAGATTTAAATTAGATATAGATGTCAATTGCTCATTTTGTAATATGTACCCTGAAGATGTGACACATTTTATTTGGAAACTGTTCCCATTCAAAATCATTTATGGAAAGATGTTTGCACTTTTTATCACTCGTTTCATTGACCCCAATTTTTCCCTTTGTATTGAACATGTATTGTTTGGTTTCTTCAATTACACCTCTAGTCAAGCAAACCAATATTTTATTATAAACCTTATTATTTTATTAGCTAAATGAGCATATTCATAATTGTAAGTACTCGAATCAGAAACCGCTATTGTTGTGTTTTGATAATGAAGCCAAGCAGTACTTGGGAATGTATTCTATGTTCTAGAAATGGGAAACAATTAAAACACTCGTAGGGCCCTAATCTTGCTATCCGACGCAAGTGAATTAGTCACTGGCGCATGTGTAGTTGTAGTTTACAATGCTGCACGAGAGGGTTCTTGTTGGCATCACTAAGCGCAAATAGCACGGATAAATAAGAATGATCAAGCGCCCCAAGGGCCGGTTCGCGCGATCGAAGAGTGCGTAATCTGGCGCAAACGACTTTGGACGTTTACTGACCCATGTGCGCTATGACCAGGAAATACCATGATTAAAGTCAGCGGCGCGTCTTCAGGATGGCAGAGAAATGAATCTATCATGCTGCATGCTAGGCACCGCACAGCACATACTCGTTGCTGTGGATCCACCAGACTGCATAGCTGATCGGTGTTATGTGCAAACGCGCGCATGACACTGCTCCCCTCATCTACCACCTGACAGCAGTTCCCATATTTGCAAACCATAATAATTACATAGGACAATAAAAATATTTACACCACAGTGAAAGATCATGTTGGTGACTACAAAGACAAAAATAATAATCAGTATTATACAATAATGTTGGCCAAGCTGCTGAAACACAATTACGCGAGTTCCTCCCAGCGCTCACGGAAGTAATGTCGCGTGGGTTCCTCCATCCCATTATAAAGCCAAAGTGCGTTCTGTGAACTGCCTGAGAAAGACACACGGTATCTTCTATGGTGACCTCTCATTGCCGGCGGCCTGGCAAGACCACAACTCATAATCAGCAAAGCTGCCATGCAACACATGCGCCCGATCGTCTTAAAGTGGTATTCCGAGAAAACGCTCTGATTGGTTCTATCGCCACGTTACGGCCCAACCACACCTACGGGTAATTAGGCGCTAGCAGAGACTCGCCCTTTGTACACTGCGGTCCGCGGCGAGAGTGTCAAATTATCCGCCTGTAAAATAGCGATAGCGCCGCTAGAAGCGGCCACACCAAAAGCTACTTGCTGCTTTGCGCTTTCCCCTTGCGTTGTAACGTATAAATAGGGCAACTAAAGAGTGTGTGCAACTCTAAATAATTATTTTCATTTAAATCGAATGCTGCATTTTGTATTTTTATGCATGTTCTTGTTATTTGGTATGTCTGGCAATTTCTGTTAACCCCTGAGCTGTGTGTGTATTGCCTAAATTGTAATAAAATGTATTAAAAAAATTTAAAACAAAAGTAGTCCATGGCCTTTGTTCCGCATTTATAGAGTGTTGGGATGTCACGCCTTTGTCCCGGTTACCAATGGCCCTATGAGATCTAAAAATATATGAATGGGTTTTCAATGGAAGAAGTAACTTATCTTCCTTTGGGAGCGTCCCAGTCTTTATATGCCCCGGATAAACACAAGACCATTTGCCCCCTCCGTGGATAACCGATATTTTTTCATGCAAGAGGGTTTTTTTGGGGGCGGAGACCCCGGGTTTTTTTTATGGTGGCGTCCCGAGTATGGCTTTTTTTCTTTGGCACAGCTCAACTACTTCCTGAACTAATTGCTGCTTCTCTTATTTCCTGTCTTACATTATTGGATAAACTGATTGATCCAGGTGTGTCTGACATTGTGGCTACCTTCAACGACACCTGAATTAATCAGTTTGTCCAGTCAATGTAACAGTACAGGAATAAAGGAGCAGCACTAAGTCCAGGAGTAGTGGAGTTGTGGCATAGAGCCCATTGTTCAGTTAGGTGTAGAGAAAAACACATGAGAAGCTACACATCTCGTATGTTGACGTCGACTCCCTGCCGACCATGGACAGACCGACAATCTCCCTATCAAGCAAACTGAAATCGCGAGCGATGCCGGCACGGTTATAATGTTTTCACCTCTTTCGATGCTTTTGCTCCCCCTTGTGAAAAAGCTGGTGAGTTCTGTATACGTGGGTAGCGGAGATCGCATGTTCTGTAAACCGGGAGTTCACAGTGAGGGTGTGAGTAATCATTTGCGTCGAGAAATCAAGCGAAGAGCTGCTATTTCACAAAGCGCGCACACACAAAACCATTACAACTTCTGTGCGAAATCTTAGTTTCTTTGCATGAAAACTTCATTGGGCACAAAAAGACTGGGACAGAAATATAG
>OLKM01001749.1:104244-108771 GCA_900291075.1 Melanogrammus aeglefinus | reverse complement strand
TTGATAAAAAACAACAGTGTTACCCCATACGTTTTATTTGATGACGGGCAATAAAAAATGACAGCGTTACCCCTTATGTTTTATTTTATCACGGCCGATAAAAAAACGACAGTGTTACCCCTTACGTTCTGTTTGACGTGCAATAAAAAACGACAGTGTTACCCCTTACGTTTAATTTGATGACGGGCAATATTATATAATATATATCATAATATTATGTTTTTTTTAATGTCGGGCAATAGAAAAAGACAGATAAAAAGCAACATTGTTCCTTGATAAAAGACAGTCAGGTTCAGGGTCACACAAACACTCTAACTAGGAGAAGCTGGAGATCGAACTAGCAACCGATTGGTTTAGGTGACAACTGCTCTACCACCTGAGCTAAAACCTAGTTATTTATTTGATAAAAA
The DNA here is from genome assembly GCA_900291075.1 of Melanogrammus aeglefinus. Lineage (NCBI taxonomy): Eukaryota > Metazoa > Chordata > Actinopteri > Gadiformes > Gadidae > Melanogrammus > Melanogrammus aeglefinus. Next base: position 108,361 of record OLKM01001749.1, on the reverse strand, counting down.
ACGACAGCTTTAGCCCTTATGTTTTTTTTGATGACGACCGATAGAAATACGACAGTGTTACCCCTTATGTTTTATTTGATAAATATCGACATTGTTTGACGACCGATAAAAATACGACAGTGTTACCCCTTATGTTTTATTTGATGAAAAAACGACAGTGTTACCCCTTATGTTTTGTCTGATAAAAAACGACAGTGTTACCCCTTATGTTTTATTTGATAAATATCGACATTGTTTGACGACCGATAAAAATACGACAGTGATACCCCTTATGTTTTATTTGATGAAAAAACGACAGTGTTACCCCTTATGTTTTATCTGATAAAAAACGACAGTGTTACCCCTTATGTTTTATCTGATAAAAAACGACAGTGTTACCCCTTATGTTTTATTTGATAAAAAAACGACAGCGCTACCCCTAATGTTTTGTCTGATAAAAAACGACAGTGTTACCCCTTTTGTTTGATTTGATAAATATCGACATTGTTTGATTTGATTTGTGTATTAACCGATGTAAGTATGTATTAACCGATGTAAGTCGCTTTGGATAAAAGCGTCTGCTAAATGCCCTAAATGTAAATGTAAATTTGATAAAAAAACGACAGTGTTACCCCTTTTCTTTCATGACGACCGATTAAAATACCCCAGTGTTACCCCTTATGTTTTGTTTGATAAAAAACGACAGTGTTACCCCTTATGTTTTTTTTGATGACGACCGATAAAAATACGACAGTGTTATCCCTTACCTTTTATTTAATGAAAAACGACAATGTTACCCCTTATGTTTTGTCTGATAAAAAACGCAGTGTTACCCCTTATGTTGTATTTGATAAATATCGACATTGTTTGATTTGATAAAAAACAACAGTGTTACCCCTTAAGTTTTATTTGATAAAAAACGACAGTGTTACCCCTTATGTTTTTTTTGATGACGGCCGATGAAAATACGAAATTGTTACCCCTTATGTTTTATTTGATAAAAAACGACAGTGTTACCCCTTATGTTTTTATTCATAAATATCGCTAGTGTTATCCCATTTCTTTCATATGATAAGAAATGACAGTGTTACCCCTTATGTTTTATTTGGTAAATATCGACATTTTTTGATTTGATAAAAAAAACGACAGTGTTACCCTTTATGTTTTATCTAATAAAAAACGACTGTATGTTTTATTTGATAAAAAACGGCAGTGTTACCCTTTATGTTTTATCTAATAAAAATCGACAGTGTTACCCCTTATGTTTTATCTATGAGGGGCCGTTTAGGACATAACTAATTGAGACACTCTCACACACATACCTATGAAACACTCTACTCACTACTGAAACGCTCACACACTCACTACTGAAACACTCACACATACATACATACTCTTCTGAAACACTTACACATACATACATACCTCTGTGGCATATACACATACATATGAAATGTTTACATTCATACAAGTGAAACATTTATACGTATCTATCTGAAACACTCATGCAAGCACATATTTGTATAAATGTTTCAAATGTATGAATACGTTTTTCAGTTATATGTATGTATGCTCTTACATGAGGATGTGCAAACGTTTCACATGTAGTATTCATACCAGTAATTTCAGTAGTGACGGTGAGAGCGTTTCAATAGTGAATGTAAGAGTGTTTCATAGGTATGTGTGCATGAAATTCCAAGGTCAAGGTCGGCATTTAAACCGGAAGGCGGGAAAAAGAGTGCCGGTTTCTAAGCCAACGGTGAAGAGCGTGACATTTCAGCCAATCTAAGCCAACGGTGAAGAGCGTGACTGACATTACAGGTTTTTTGTGTTATTGAATATGAATATGAAGGTGCAATTTTTAATTATTTTGATCAGTCTGGAGGCTTTATTTGTAAAAAATGCACAAAATGCACTCTTTGTTCCCGCCTTCCGGTTTAAATGCCGACCTTGACCTTTTAGTGGCGGACTGGGACTAAAAAACAGCCCTGGACTTTGACTCGGCCCAGCCCACAACGGATGCGCGAAAACTCAAAATACTTAAATCTTAACCCATGATATTTTACCTTCTAAATTATAGCATTATCACTGTTGACTAAAAGCTTTGTTAAGAGCATAGTGTAGAATACTCACTGAAAATTACACAACACTCCTTAAATGTCTCTCTGCTGAACAATACAATGCAGGTGAGGTGACTGCCTGAAACACACAAACACAAATGGTATGAGTTATGATAAATCACAATGTAAAGAGGCTGTGATTATACAGTTAACATCATCAATACTCACTGAGAAATAAAAAAACACTCCTTAAATGTCCTCTCCTGCTGAACAATACAATGCAGGTGAGGTGACTGCCTGAAACACACAAACACAAATGGTATGAGTTATGATAAATCACAATGTAAAGAGGCTGTGATTATACAGTTAACTTGAATACTCACTGAGAAATTTGGATGCTTCGCTCTCTAACTGCCTAATTTTTTTTCCCCTCACCTTCTCAGCCCCTCCTTTTTCTTTCCTTTTTTTAGGATTAGCAACAGTATCCATCTCTAGTCTCTCCCATCTGCACTTGCACACGGCTGAGTGACGAGTGAGCTTGCGCATCTATGGGCCTGCAGGCGCATTGTTGCCACCTATCGGTCTGGACATGGAACAACAGTAGATTATAAGAAAGAAAGAAAAAAAAAAAAACACTAGCCATGTTTCCATCCAAAGCGATTCGCATTACTGGGCAATGCGCATTAAAAGAAATTCGAATCATGTGTGTTTTCCATCAAAAGAACGGACTTTGGTGAAAACTACAAATTCGCGCGAGTTTTCTAAGTCACGCGAGATTTTCCGCGGGTTGGCATGGCAACCAGCCTGTAAACATTCCGTCGTTCCGTCGAAGCAGTCGGGGTGAAAGTGCGCTACGTCACACTTGATTCGCATACAGCTGTTTCCATCCCATTCGAATCAACCAAAACCCGGCCACAGCGAGCGTATTTCATTTTGTGCGAATCAGGGGATTTTAATGCGAATCACGGCGTTTCCATCATCATTTCCCGATGCGATACATCTAGATGCGCATCTAAACAGCTGATGGAAACGCACCTAGTGACGGCTGCACAGCGGCCGGCCCGGCGGCCGCTGTGCAGCCTCCAGAACGGCCAGATGGCCAGTCCGCCCCTATGAAACACTCTTACATTCACTATTGAAACGCTCTCACCGTCACTACTGAAATTACTGGTATGAATACTACATGTGAAACGTTTGCACATCCTCATGTAGGTAGGAGCATACATAGGCCTACATATAACTGAAAAACGTATTCATACATTTGAAACATTTATACAAATATGTGCTTGCATGAGTGTTTCAGATAGTATAAATGTTTCACTTATATGAATGTAAGCATTTGTATGTGTATATGCCACAGAGGTATGTATGTATGCGTGTGTTTCTCATATGTAGGCCTATGTGTAAGTGTTTCAGAAGAGTATGTATGTATGTGTGAGTGTTTCAGTAGTGAGTGTGTGAGCGTTTCAGTAGTTAGTGTAAGAGTGTTTCATAGGTATGTGTGTGAGAGTGTCTCAATTAGTTATGTCCTAAACGGCCCCTCATATTCATCTAATAAAAAACGACGTGTTACCCCTTATGTTTTATTTGATAAATATCGACATTGTTTGATTTGATAAAAAAAACAACAGTGTTACCCCTTATGTTTTATTTGATAAAAAAATGACATTGTTACCCCTTATGTTTTTTTGATGACGACCGATAAAAATCTTTTTCACTCTATGACGAAGAACTTTGTCCATAACACACCTTATTAGTCTTAATGACATTTAACAAAACAAATAGGCTATATATAATATCTAAAATACATTCTTTCAATACGCCCAAATTACAACTAATATATCACTCTATAACGAAATGCTTTTGTGCCTAATATACCTTATTAGGCTTAATGACATTTAAGAAAACAAATATATAGATATATACAGTATATATAAGATATAAAATACATTATTTGAATACGCCCCAAATTACAACTAATACAATTTTATTGATAGGCCTACTTATAGACCAACGATTTCATCATTTTCAAACTGTAGACCTACCTCAATATAAAAATAATATTTGCAATAAAGAGC
>OLKM01001749.1:79244-96744 GCA_900291075.1 Melanogrammus aeglefinus | reverse complement strand
GTCTGTGTGTGTATGGCTATTTGTCTTGGTCTGTGTGTGTGTGTGTATGTGTGTGTGTGGCTGGCTGTGTGTGTGCGTGTGTGTCTGTGTGTGTGAGGCTGGGTGTGTGTGTGTGTGTGGTTTGTCTGTGTGTGTCGCTGTGAGTCTGGGTGTTTGTGTGTTTAAGCGTGAGTGTAGGGGGGGGGAGGATGCAGAACGACGATGGACCATGCTGTTTAGTGTCTGTAGTCCATATGTTCCTCTTTCCCTCCCTTTTAGCTGATTGGTCCCCCGTCTTATTATTAAATGTCTATCCAAAAATCCTTGTTCTATGATTCATGCCAAATAATATACTAAGTATAATCAGAATGATCAAAAATATGTATACATACGCATGTGTGTTTCTTATGTATGTATGCTTGTAAGTATATGTGTATGTGTGTATGAATATATGTATGCATTTTCTGTATGTGTGTGTGTGTGTGTGTGTGTGTGTGTGTGTGTGTGTGTGTGTGTGTGTGTGTGTGTGTGTGTGTGTGTGTGTGTGTGTGTGTGTGTGTGTGTGTGTGTGTGTGTGTGTGTGTGTGTGTGAATGCAAGAGTGCCTTTGGGCATGAACTGTATGTACAGATGATGTTGAATGCACTTATTGCCTTCTAGGGCACTCACCTTTCCTTTCATTTTCCATCTTGTTTTTCTTCAGGCATCCTTTGATGTGAAATAGGTAGTTTTTTTTCATCAAACCTACTGAACCTGTTTCAGGATGCCTTTCTTAGTCTTATTTGAAATCATTTACATTCTGGGGCAGAAAATGTTTACACTTAGAACAAACATATATATATCCTCATAATGATTTTTCAGTTTTGAAAAAATTAACGATTGTTTTCAGGTGTGTGTGTGTGTGTGTGTGTGTGTGTGTGTGTGTGTGTGTGTGTGTGTGTGTGTGTGTGTGTGTGTGTGTGTGTGTGTGTGTGTGTGTGTGTGTGTGTGTGTGTGTGTGTGTGTGAGTGCGTGTGTGTGTATGTATGTGCGTGCGTGTGTGCGTGACCTGAATAGGAAGATTACAACACAATTGTGCTAGTAGAACGTATGTATCTCATGCAAACCCAAAGAGCAAATCTGTTTAGATTCAATTCATTAAATATTAATTTGATATTGTTTTCATTTATTTTGTGCCGAAAGACAAAAAATTTGGAAGAACAAACAGCCCGGCGCTAACACATAGACATGGTAGAGATATATAAAGCACACACAGACCATACATTTCATAACAACACCTTCAGAAGCAATAGTGTCGGTGTGGACCCTCACCTCTCCTAGCGATGCTGTGCTCGCTCGCACAGCGCTGGTTCTCTTATCTGTAATTCGCTTACTGGTCGACACACACTTATCTCTGGGACTGGAGCTATAGAGCCAGACCCTGATCTAGACATGATCTAGACCTGATCTAGACCCTGATCTGGAACCTGATCCGGACCTGATCTAGACCCTGATCTAGAACCTGATCCAGACCTGATCTAGACCCTGATCTAGACCTGATCTAGACCCTGATCTGGAACCTGATCCAGACCTGATCTAGACCCTGATCTAGAACCTGATCTAGACCCTGATCTAGAACCTGATCCAGACCTGATCTAGATCCTGATCTAGACATGATCTAGACCTTATCTGGACCCTGATCCAGACCTGATCTAGACCTGATCTTGAACCTGATCCGGACCTGATCTAGACCTGTTCCAGACCTGATCCAGACCCCGAACCAGACCCTGATCTAGACCCTGGTCTAGAACCTGGTCCAGGCCTGAACCGGACCTGATCTAGAATCTGATCTAGACCTGATCTAGACCCTGATCTAGACCTGATCTAGACCCTGATCCAGACCTGATCTAGAATTTGATCTAGACCTTGTTGTGAGCGTTATGCAACAAAGCCTATTGCTACCAAAGATATAAACAAATAATCCGAACAATAAAAACTCTTCATCATAATTATTATTCAAGCACGCCGGTTAAATAAGGTGTGCTTCAATGATAATTCTTAATAATTATAATTAAAGTCTAAATGATTCAGCACAGCCCCCGTTTGTATCTCAGTATCAACATCCTGAGACGCCCAGACCTTCAGAGCTCCAGAGGTCAGAGCTCCAGAGGTCAGAGCTCCAGAGGTCAGACCTCCAGAGGTCAGAACTCCAGAGGTCAGACCTCCAGAGGTCAGACCTCCAAAGGTCAGACCTCCAGAGGTTCAGACCTCCAGAGGTCCAGAGGTCAGACTTCCAGAGGTCAGACCTCCAGAGCTCCAGGGTTAGACCTCCAGAGCTCAGACCTCCAGAGGTCAGACCTCCAGAGCTCCAGAGGTCAGCCCTCCAGAGGTCAGACCTCCAGAGGTCAGACCTCCAGAGGTCCAGAGGTCAGACCTCCAGAGCTCAGACCTCTAGAGGTCAGAGCTCCAGAGGTCATCCCTCCAGGGTTCAGACCTCCAGAGCTCCAGAGGTCAGCCCTCCAGAGGTCAGACCTCGAGAGGTCAGAGCTCCAGAGATCAGACCTCCAGAGGTCAGACCTCCAGAAGTCAGCCCTCCAGAGGTCAGACCTCCAGAGGTCAGACCTCCAGAGGTCAGACCTCCAGAGCTCCAGAGGTCAGCCCTCCAGAGGTCAGACCTCCAGAGGTCAGACCTCCAGAGCTCCAGAGGTCAGCCCTCCAGAGGTCAGACCTCCAGAGGTCAGACCTCCAGAGCTCCAGGGTTCGTGGGCCTCAGGTCATGGCGATGGCCACGCCTGAGTCACGTTGCTTGCGGCGGACCAGACGGGCGGCCAGCAGCAGCAGCAGGCCACAGCTCAGCTCCAGGCCCAGGGAGAGCCAGGCCAGGGCACAGGACCAGCCGTAGGACACCCCCACGTTGGCCAGGTCCTCTGGGCTCACCAGCCGCTGGAACTCCTCCATGGCGCGCTGGGAGTAGCTGACGTAGACGCAGAGACCGGCCAGGGTGAACAAGCCTGGGGGGATGGACACACGCACGTGCACGCAGACCAGTATAGGTATTATGCAAAGACCAACAACCGACCAACAACCCGTGAGGAATTGACAACGTACACTTCATCTCACCTTATTGAACAACACAAACTCAATTCGTTTTGAACGATCGACAAACTCTGGCTATTTCCAGGAAGAATACCGTGTCACTGTCTTCAAGACACCTGTTGGCCAAAGGTGTGAAACGCAAAGCTGCCCTCAGTCACACCCAGCTGGGGGCAGGCCTCAGAGTGGAACGTGTCCCGGATACGTCCCATTATCTGTGGAGTGTCGCGGAGTATTCCGATCTAGATACACCCCCCTTTCACACAGTGTGAGACACTGCGTCGGTCATGAGGATTGCAGCCATACTTGATAAAAAAATTGTTTTAGGTCATGCCAAGATGGAGGACGGATCGAGCTATCTTCCTCTTCAGCGGTCAGGAAAATGTTGCCCGCCTGTTTCATCAATCAATCAATCAACCAACCAATCAATCAATCAATCGATCAATCAATCAATACATTTATCTAGACATTAGGTTCATCCATCTACCTGTCTGTCTGTCTGACATGGCAATTGCATGGTGCGCTGCAATTTCTTTTCTACATCATGAGATAAATGTATATCTGTAGATTGGCTGTGTCATTTGTGAGGGGGCTGAGGAGCAGGCAGACATCTGGATGACAGGGGGAGACAGCCGTCATGCTGGGCGACTCTAGAGCTCGTCCAGACGTACATTTAGGCTGTCAACTTTTGATCAATTGATTCACATCAAACTCAATCTAAAAGCCGACCTGGGATTAACCCCCCCCCCCTTTGCTGACTTTCCTGTTTACTGTAACAGGTCAGCTGTCAGAGACAGAGTAAGGCAACCTCACGAGAGAGCACATCCAGCTGTGTGTAAAAGCATGGTCCTTTCCTCCTATAGGGTTCATAGCTCTTCTGAAACAAGAGGGCTCTCTGCTACTACTGCGGTCAGGGGGATATTAATGTTCAATGCGATATAAGTTATGCACAGCCAATACATTAATATACTGTAAGGCAATTAAAAGGTCAGTGCAGTGTAGCTTAAATAATGCACTTGAATGCACTTTTCAGTCTACCATTGTGAATATGAATCTAATGTTACACTGATAATGTGTTGAAACCTTATTGTGATTATAGATAGAGATTTGTTATAGCATTCAATTATACTAAACTGCTTGGATGGTTGCTAATTAACTCCACATTCTTTTTTTGTATCATTTATCTTAATTTTACCATTGATAAGGGTTTGGGTTTTCTGCTTTCCATTGATATAAGTTAACCCTATTGATCAACATAAACAACATGGGGAATGCAAGGTGGGCCACTTCACCAAAAACTTCCCTGGTATCGTTTATAGTCCCTCATTGTTCCTCGACATCCCTGCTGCAGCAGACCCAAAGTCGGGCAGAACAGATCATTCTGATGGGGACAGTGAGACTGTTTCAATCAGTGGAATCATTACCCTGCTCGATGGTGAGACACTTGATGACAATCAGCATCGCGCCATCGTTGATCACTCTGAACTCCACCTGACCCCCCTGGTCCTCAATGAGATGTTTGCCGCTTCTGTGTTTGTCGTGTTTGCTATTCTACCAAAAACGCCAAGATGCCACGCAATGATGAACGACCCTGCATAAATTAGATGAGATAACGATTCTTCCGACGGAAATAACTCCAAATCAAGTCAAACTCTGCCTTACCCTGCTATTGTGTCATGAATAATTTAAGGAATGGAACGCTCCATTTTGCAGGGAGGGGGTCGACACTTAGACAAGACACCCACGGTTTTCCCCTTTTAAGGAGAAATCTTCCCCACAAACTCGAAGGGAGTTTTAAAAGCAAATTGGAGAGAACATATCACACCTCACTTCTTGCCTCCCTGCAAGGCCACGCCCCAAACACCAATGACTAGCTAGCTTTAGTATTAGGTCTGCATAGCCTAGCGGAAGATTCCCGTCATGCATTTTACATTTTAGGGGATTTAGCAGACGCTTTCATCCAAAGCGACTCACAACCATTAACACACCGATGGTGGAGTCCACCATGCAAGGCGACAGCCAGCTCGTCAGGATCGGTTAAGGTGAGGTGCCTCGCTCAGGGACACCTCAACACTCTGGGAGGAGGGCTAGTTAGGAGGACCCGAGGATCAAACTAGCAACCTTCGGGGTTACCAGCCAACGCGCTCTACCTCCTGAGCCACTGCGCCGCCCGCCTCACGCACACGTGAAGAGTTTGTTCAGATATCTCACCTCTCTGTAGGTCAACGGACACGTTGGCCATCCAATCAGCAATCACTAAATGATCAGCCCATCACAGGCCTGCAATTAGTTTTTCTTTTTTTTATTGGCAGAGCATTTGATTGATTGATTGCTGTCGGGATGCAGAGATAATTCCAACAAAGACGACAAAAAAGGCTTCTAATATAAATTGCCTTAAGAATCTCAAAAGCCTTTAATTTCACTTAACAGGGTGAATTCAAACAAAAGAGAGACATTTACATTTAGAGCATTGACTCACAGAGGTCATAAAGATCCCAGGGCACTTATCGCAAAGAGTAGGGGTTCCCCGGTGTCCTGGCCCAACCGGGCTCATTCCATCTGGGCCCCTAATCACCCTCCTGTGTAATTGTCTGACTCATTAATCCCCTCACTCTGCACCTCAAGCTGGTGTGGGGTGAGCGTTCTGGCACAGATTGGCTGCCGAGCAACAAGTGGGTGCTACACACTGGTGGTGCTTAGTGAGGTCCCCCCTTCACTGTAAAGCGTCTTTGAGTGTCTAGAAAAGCACTATATGAATTCAATCCTATTATTATTTAGCAGACGCTTTTATCCAAAGCAACCCACAATAAATACATTTGTCAGAAGAAAGGGAAACAACACTATATCTCTGTCAGTACAGTAAGGATGTTCATAGAAGCAATGGCCAAGCACTAACAATCTCATAGGTTAACCCGTTCCCCGTACACAACACGGATAGCTAGGATAAGAGGCTACACAACGTACACTAGGACACAGCCCAGCCCAACGCATCTCCAACGCAACGGACCGAGCAGCGATCAGCCAGCAATCACCCAGAGCAGGGTGTCAACGGGAGCTCTAGGCGGTGGAAACAGGACCTGGCTGTACGCCGTCTCGCTGCAGCAGAATCCTCCTTCAGGGTCCTTCACGCAAAACACAACTCCCAGCGGCACAGTGTCTGACACGGAAGGCCCCGGGCCGCACGTGTGTTACAGCCCCCCTGAGACGAGTGCTCAACCGCTTTGTCTCCAAGACGTGCACACACACACACACACACACACACACACACACACACACACACACACACACACACACACACACACACACACACACACACACACACACACCAACACACACACAAAACACACGTGCAACACACAACACACAACACACACACACACACACACACACACACACACACACACACATAGAACCAGACATGCACACAATAACACACGTAAGCATAGGCATATGCACAAACGCACACAAGCAGACACCCAACCAAACAGCTGCACTCAAACACATGTGACGTCTACATCACACACACACCTACACACATTGTTCTACACACCAAAGACTCGTGAGGGGCCATGAGGGAGTGGGAAAACGATCAGCCCACATGGTGAACACATTCATTCGTTCATTCATTCAGTCGTGGACATGGCCATGGGCCACATGTTGAAGAAATCCATTCATTCATTCATTGACATGTCCACGGGCCACATGGTGAACGCATTCATTCACTCCTTCATTCGTTCATTGACATGGACACGGGCCGGCTTGGCCCACATTGAACACATTCATTCATTCATTCACTCACCCATTCATTCGTTCATTCACTCATTCATTCACTCACACATTCATTCACCCACACATTCATTCACTCACTCATTCATTCACTCACTCGTTCATTCGTTCATTCACTCCCCCATTCATTCGTTCATTCACTCACCCATTCATTCGTTCATTCACTCATTCACTCACTCATTCATTCACTCACACAATCACTCATTTCATTCACTCACTCATTCATTCACTCATCATTCATTCACTCACTCATTCATTCACTCACTCATTCATTCATCCGTTCATTGGCGGGGCGGGGACTCACTGCAGAGGAGGAAGTACGTGGCGGCGGCGGCGAGCAGCCGGCCACTGCGGGCCAGGGCGCTGACCAGGCCTAGGATCCACCCCCCCAACATCAGCACCAGGCTGAGGGGCAGCAGCACCACCACCACCTTGTGCAGCCCTGAGGACACACACACACACACACCGTCAGGTCAGACGCACACACACACACACCGTCAGGTCAGACGCACACACACACACACACCGTCAGGTCAGACGCACACACACACACACCGTCAGGTCAGACGCACACACACACACACACACGTCAGGTCAGACGCACACACACACACACACACACAGTCAGGTCAGACACACACACACACACACACACAACACCGTCAGGTCAGACGCACACACACACACACACGTCAGGTCAGACACACACACCGTCAGGTCAGACGCACACACACACACACACACACACACACACACACACACACACACACACACACACACACCACACACACACACACACACACACACACAGTCAAGTCACGCACCACAATAACACACACACACACACAGAAGGAAACATTTGCACAAACACACGTATGCACGAACACCCTCACACACTCACACACATACACATGTGCGTATATCCACAGACACACGAGCACACACATGGGTACATTCAGGCGCACCCACTTGGACACAGTGATTATGTTGTCATGTTCCAATCAAATGAATCAAAATGAGAACCACTATTTCCAGCGATGATTGTGTGTAGGCCGATGTCATGCCGCCCACCGCCCGCCTGGTTTAAAGTGTCCACATTTCTGCTGCCCACTCACAGTCGATAAAACCGTCCTTGAGTTGGTAAATGATAATCATTCGTGACCCTTAATTCATCATAATTAACACTCTGTGGCCAAAATTAACCGGCTGCGTGATAATGACCGATACAAGCGCCCTGAACTGATTATTCAGCTTCACCCTAACTGACATTCGTTGTTGGTCAGAGCGTAATTTTGCCGATGGGGGGGGGGGGGGGGGGGGGCGGGTGAGTAAAGAGATTGGGGGTGAGTATTCAGGGGGGGTTGAGTATTGATTTTATAGATGGAGGGTGAGGGTAAATAGGAAGCAATCTGCTTACTGAAGAGGTGCTTCTCTACCTCCGACAGACTGGAGGTGTCGTCGTTGAAGGAAGGCATCAGCGAGCTGCTGTTCGGCCCTGAGACAGAAACACGTGATTGAAACACTTCACCGCCATAACGAGAGTTGACTTTGGCACAAAAGAACATCCATTTGATTTTGATTACTGTTTTCTTGGCTACAAAACGGGAACACTTGGTGGCAATTAGCGGGCTGCTTGTGTAGCGGCTCAAGCTGTGCCGCCGCCACGGGTCGATGCACCTCGCCGTCTGCACCGCCTGCTCCGCCTGCCCCGCCTGCCCAGCCCTCTGCAGCCACCTGCTGGGAGCCTCGGAGCCCGAATCGATTCCCATGAACCCTCCGAGCCCGGCTGAAGACGGGCTAATTGACAGGATCCTCGACGGGCTGAGTGACGCGAGCTGGGGCTTCTGGTGTCATCATATACATCACCTCAGCTATATCTCCGTAAACTCACAACAAGTCCTACCTTCATGCGTCGTCCATAGCCCGGAGTGGGAGCTGAGGTCATCCGTGCCGGAGAAGTTGGGGATGTGCACGTCGATGATGTACCAGTAGTCCGTCCCGATGGCCACGGCGAGCACGGTGAAGCTGAACAGCCCGGCGAACCCAGCCGCCAGAACTGCCCCTCGGTACCGCATGCTTATTAGTTTGCACAAACCAAACACTGGAGACGGCTTTACCTTGCGTGTCTCTCTGCGTAGTTTTCTTATATCACCTCCAGCCTCAACGCGTCGGGGAACCATCCAGTGCGTAAAAGCGCTCCGCCCGCATCGCCTGCAGTAACCCGCCACAATCCTGCAGTTCCATCTCCACTGGGGTTCTTCAGCGGGAATGTTGTAATAATGCTGAGTATAAAGCAGAGATCGACAGAGGTCTTGTGTGTGTCCGGTGGATCAGAGGTCCTGTTCTGCGTCCCGAGCTAGTGTCTGACGCGCTACAGAGGGACGTCCTCTCTCCTCTGGTCTGCTCCACAGGGAGCGGCAGGGAACAAGTCATTCATAGATGGGACCAAAATTGGTTTCTGTCTTCCTGGTCTAAAATAATGCTCTGAAAAAAAAAGCTAAATATATAATAAAATACAATAAACAATTTGGTGGACTTGTTTATCCAAAGCGTGGCTCAATTTACGCATTCTCAAAACACTAACGAAACACAGTCTCAGCATCAGCCCTCCCCTACCCACAGTGAAGTAGCTACATACGAGCTGAGCAGCGTTTCTTCATCATCATCATCATCATCATCATCATCATCATCGTCATCATCATCATCATCATCATCCTCCTCATCAATCGATGTTAATAGCCTTTGTGAAGTCCCCATCAAAAACCTATTTCAGTCGGAATAATAGACAGAGTCAAGTGCAGCAACATATGTCCGCACGTTTAATGGGACAGTGCTTTTGAATGCCTTTAAATTGCTGTCCTTTCGTTTAAACCATCTCATAAATTGCAGGATGCTCACGTGTTTGGCTGATCGCACGTGGATCTTCTCTTCTCAGGGAAGTGCTACTGAAGCACAGACACGAGTGAGAGTGAGAAAGTGAATACACGAGTGAGAAAACCCGAAGCTAGGAAACCCATCATCCCTGGCGTGGAAGTGAACCCGGGGTGGAGGTGTTGGTGTCGGGGTAACTGGGCATGACACCGGGTACCGGGTAAGGCTGATCCAGGCTGATGCAGCTGCCTCGCCAGGTAGGCCTATCTGGAAAAATGCAGAAGCCCTAGCAGAATAACCATCGATAGCGACACTCTACATCCATGAGTGGTATCTACGCAAACTTCAGTGTAGATCTCTCAAGGAGGTGTTTCTTATGTTTGATTCAGGTGTTGATGCTCTACTCCCCGGTTGATCATTATAACACTTTATCAGAGCTTAGGAAACACCACACTGTCATCTAGTGTATCCCCAGGGGATTACAAGTTCTGCTGCAGTACTTCAACAATACCCCCCCACACACACACACACACACACACACACACACACACACACACACACACACACACACACACACACACACACACACACACACACACACACACACACACACACACACACACACACACACACACACACACACACACACACAGAATATTAAACTTGACACTCACACACTGGCATGGTTGTTGACTTTATTACAATTGACATTTTGAAAAACCACTGATAAATAAAACAGAATAAAAACTAGGTTTGAATTACTTAGTCAGAATATAACTTAAAATATGCACAAAAACACACACATTCACACCAATCCACCCACATAGACACACATAAACCCCCCCAGACACACACACACACACACACACACACACACACACACACACACACACACACACACACACACACACACACACACACACACACACACACACACACACACACACACACACACACACACACACACGTTTTCATTATGTGAGCAGAGATGACTAATGAAATTAGACATGGTTATGAATCACTATCTACGGTGGCCAGCAGGCTACAAAACCTCATCACTAACTCTTCACACGCTTGATACGTACTACGGCAGAGCCCGAGGTCTGAGATCAGGTTTGTGGTCGTTTCCCTTCCGTACCTGCACAGCTCGTATCCCTTCTCCAACCCCCTGCAAAGGCTGAGCACGCTCAGAATGTGAGCAGGGTAGGTTGGGGTTCCCCAGCCGCTCCACCGAGAGCCCCCGGCTGACCCAGGGTCTGCCGTGTCTGTCTGCAGCGCGAGCCTTCCCTAATCAAAAGCCATCGAGTGTCTGAAGGAACACTAGAGCGCACCGACTGGGGTCGGCCGCTGACTACCTACCAAGGTCAGAACACCACCAGCACACAGACAGGTGGACAGACAGACAGGTGGACAGACAGGTGGACAGACAGACAGGTGGACAGACAGACAGAGAGACAGACAGACAGACAGACAGACAGACAGACAGACAGACAGACAGACAGACAGACAGACAGACAGACAGACAGACAGACAGACGGACAGACAGACAGAGAGACAGACAGACAGACAGACAGACAGACAGACAGACAGGCAGACAGACAGACAGACAGACAGACAGACAGACAGACAGACACAGACAGACCGGCAAATAGACTGTCTGTCTGATTGAACCGATACTTTCTACTTCCCAAGTACAGATAACCACAAGAACACACACACACACACACACACGCACGCACACACACACACACGCACGACACACACACACACACGCACACACACGCACGCACACACACACACACACACACACACACACACACACACACACACACACACACACACACACACACACACACACACACATTTCACAAACACACTCATCATACAGATGTGTCGCTTGCCAAAATTTCACATCCTTCCAAGGTATAAAACAACAACATTAAAGTGGCGTTGGACACCTATAGCAGTTAGGGCTTCAAGCAGGTGGTCTGACCCCCCCCCCCCCCCCCCCCACACCCACCCCCGTCGCCGCGCCTCCACCCCCATTCAATATAAATATATAGACGGTATATATGTGGGTATATGTGTATCAATATCTATGTGCGGGCCCTCAGTACTCCCAGAGGGAGGTGGCGTCGGGCCGGGCCCCGTCCCCGGTCAGGAGGCCCCCCTGGTCCCCGCGGACGTAGCCCCCGGCAGCCGTCTTGATGGCCACCCGGCCGTGCTCCAGAAACTCCAGGAAGAAGTCTTCCGGGCCCTCCCCGTCGGAGCAGACGGCCCCGCTGGGGGCCACGTACCAGAACCGCCCGCCCACACCTGGGGGGGGGGGGCGGGGAGTTAATGAGAACACATCGTTATGTCACAACACGGAGGAAGGTCATCGCGCAATAAGAATAACAACAACAACGGATTGAATTCATAGAGCGCTTCTCTAGACACTCAAAGACGCTTTACCGTGAAGGGGGGACCTCACTAAGCACCCCAGTGTGTAGCACCCACTGGGGTGACGCACGGCTTGAGGTGCAGAGTGAGGTGATTAATGAGTCAGCCAATTATACAGGAGGGTGATGAGGGGACCCGACTGAATGGGCCTGGTCGGGCCGGGACACCGGGGAACCCCCTACTCTTTGGGATAAGTGCCCTGGGATCTTTATGACCTCAGTGAGTCAGGACCTCGCTGTAAAACATAGTTACTAGCATATACATATATATATATATATATATATATATTATATATATGTAGTATATATTTGTATAGTTAATAATAATAATTAATAACATTTGTGTAGTTATAATCAGTATATATATATAGTATATTAGTATAGTTATTATCAGTATAAAGATATATCGTCTATATTAGTATAGTTATTATGATATATTATACACTATCTGTAAGGTATGAACCAGCAGTGTGTGGGGGACATGTGTTGTTCTCTCCTTGGCTGTTCTAGATCGAACACTCGCTTTGAGAGACACATGAGCAGTGGATTCTATTCTCTAACATATTCCTACCCTAGAGAGGGTCAAATGAGAAAAGGATTCTATTCCGTTCTATTCTAATGGGTTCTATCCTCTGACACGCTGATACCCCAGAGCCCGGGGTGGGGGCGGGGGGGTGCTCACTCTGGATGTGGTAGGCCCCGTCGCTGAACAGCAGGGTGAAGATGTCGTAGACGGAGCGGTTGGAGTCCAGCGTGTTGGAGGACTTGTGGTGGCACACGAAGCCGCTCTCCCCGCGCAGGATGAGCAGCGGACGGTTGATCAGCTTCATCAGGAACAGCTCGTCATCGCCTGCACACACACGCGCGCGCACACACAGACACACACACACACACACACACACACACACACACACAGACGCAGACAGATACACACGCACACACACACACACACATGGACACGCACGCACATGCACAGGGACACACACGCACACACACAGGTGAGTCTCACCATGACTCTCTACAGCCCCGTGAGCAGCCGCTTGACGGGGGAAGGGTGTCTGGGTGGGAGGGGGAAGAAGGGTCTGGGGGGTCTGGGGAGAGACCGGTGGGATGGGGGGGAGAGGGGGGAGGAGGCTGGAGGGTCTGGGAGGGTCTGAGGGTCTGGGGGGAGAGGGTCTGGGAGTTGGGGGTCTGGGGGGCACTCACCGGCGCTGTCGCTGACGGCCGACAGGTGGCCGTTCTTTTTCGTGCAGACGTACTTCCCGTTGCTGGCCTTCAGCACCAGCCGCGGCCCGCGCCACTCGATGTCAAACTTGGTTTCGGGTTGTCTGCAGAGACAGGAGAGGAGCAGCTCTGTTAGCAGCTCTGTTAGCAGCTCTGTTAGCAGCTCTGTTAGCCGCTCTGTTAGCCGCTCTGTTAGCCGCTCTGTTAGCCGCTCTGTTAGCCGCTCTGTTAGCCGCTCTGTTAGCCGCTCTGTTAGCAGCTCTGTTAGCAGCTCTGTTAGCAGCTCTGTTAGCAGCTCTGTTAGCCGCTCTGTTAGCAGCTCTGTTAGCAGCTCTGTTAGCCGCTCTGTTAGCCGCTCTGTTAGCCGCTCTGTTAGCAGCTCTGTTAGCAGCTAGCGCCACGGCTACCGCTAGGACGCTGACTCACAGGCCACTCAAAGGTCCTGTCTGGGCTTGATCCCATGTGCTGACGGTCTGCCTGTAGGCATCATGAACAAGCTGGCTCACCCCTACTGTCACTTCACTGTCCCTGTGTCTGTGTTCACTGTCCCTGTGTCTGTGTTCACTGTCCCTGTGTCTGTGTTCACAGTCCCTGTGTCTGTATTCACTGGTTCTGTATCTGAATCCAGTGATCCTGGCTCTGAATTATTGTTTTGTATTCTATATGGTTATAATTAAGATTGCATATTAGCATGGAGCCATAAAAGGCCTCCGTAGATCCATGACGTCAAAAGGTAGTAATGTCATTTGCGGGAATAACAGATCTAGAAGAGCAACACCGTTTTTTACCCTTATTTCCAATTCATGCCTTTGTTTTATATTGCTCCCTTTTGGATGTTTTATAGGTCAAACTTATTCAGGAGACAGGTGATGTTTGGAGTCAAGCTAATTGCTCGTATAGGCTCATCGAGTTTTGGGAAACCACGCCTCGAACACGGGAAAATGAACGTGTGGTTACCAGACCTCCATGTAGATTGAGAGGAGGTCTGGCGCTAGCCAGGCTAGGATCTACGTAGAAGGCATCGCTGTGGAAGTAGGAGACCCTCACACTTCTGTGGCGGTGGACTGGATCTCCCCGTGGGACACCAGGGTCCAGTAGGACCCCCCGTTGGTCCTGAACATGGTCTTCTTGCTCTCCGGGTCGATCTCCATCTGGAAGGTCTCCATGTCCGTCTCCACGTCCTGATTGGCTGAGATACTCACCCGTGAGGCACACCAGGGTCCAGTAGGACTAACCCCGTTGGTCCCTGAACATGGTCTTCTTGCTCTCCCGGGTCGATCTCCATCTGGAAGGTCTCCATGTCCGTCTCCACGTCCTGATTGGCTGAGATACTCACCCCTGAGAGACAAAGAGAGGAGGAGGAGGAGATGAATCTGAGGTGCTTCTTTGGTTAAAGTCACCTTCGGCGCTATAGGTTTAGTAATCGCCGCGCTGTCTTGAGAAACCCCTTGAGGGAAGTACAAGGTTATGTTGTGTTGACAAAACATTTTTGATAAACAAGAGTAAATAAATTATATTAATCACATATATAATAAATTCTACAATAATTAATAGGACAAAAACACAAAACAAACAATAGCAATAAATAGGATTTGCTGTGATGCCTTTTATTGGAACAATACCGGGTAGTGCGTTCACTTATGGACACAGGCCGGGCTGAGAACTTAACACCTCTAATTTCTGCGTGCTCATGATTGACGGTAGGTAGAAATGCACGCGCGGATAACGTCTTGAGGTGATGATGAGCAGAACGAAGTATTGGGTCAGGCGGGCAGCGGACCGCATCGGGATCGATACAGGACAGGGTGGAACCGCATTGCATCCACCCTTCTGGCAGAAGACGCAATGACGGTACGCGCGAGTTTTATATATATAAACTTTTCGCCTTAATTTCCTCTAAAACCACGACCCCAATGTTACGCGGCGCGCCATCACACAGGCAGCCATGCGATGAGGTGAATACATCATGGACCTCCTACAGCGTCATACAAAGTAGAATAATGATGGAATAATAAAAGACTCTGATTGATTTTTATTTCATATAATTTTTACCTGTACTGCATTTCCCTTCCAAACGATACGACTTCACCATCGCATTGTTTTGCACGCCTGCTGTTCAATCAGACCACTGGTCTGTTTATACCTCCGGGGTTGGGTGGAGGTTGTTGGTCTGAACCCATGTAAGGGCAGCACGACCCAGGCAGAGTACCCTCATCGATAGAGCTACACAACACAGGACCCCCATGTACTTAATTATTATTTGAATGCAATAGGGATTAATTACAACATCAATGATAATTTATACATCCCCCCCCCCTCACAGCCATCCTTAGAGGAGATGTCCTCAATAAATATAGAGAGAACCGCATAGGAGGAGAAGGCGGCGAAGTGAGGTGGGTGGTGGCAGGAAGAGAGGAGGAGGAGGTGTGGTGGAGGAGGAGGAGGAAGGTGGATGGAGGAGGAGGTGGAGGAGGAGGAGAGCAGAGGGAGGAGGAGGAAGGAGGACCAACAGAAGTGGCATCCAAGACATGTGTATGGCAGCAAACCACTGAGACGACTCAATCGCACGCTATCTTGGTCAAGTCGTACGCGGACATACCATTGTGGTGTTGTAAAAGCCGTTCTGCATATTTGCGTGAGACGGTGAGCAAACTGCTCTCCTGAAACAATCAAGATGTGCAGGGATGGCAGTGGGGGGGGGGTGGTGGGGGGCGTTCTACTGCGATGGAACAAAGTAGATGACTGGAGCGATGTTCTGCTGCTTTAGCATACGGTAAGGAGAAGGAAAATCACGTGACAGTGCAGCAGATCAGTATTTTCACGCTTCAAGTTCAGTTGAACTAACTGGGCTCCTCACAAAGCAGGTGTTGGGGTTTAATCCTGTCTTAGGGACAATGGGACACACTTGTCCAGCACAGCGTTATCACCAGGGCGGTAATGGTTGTGGTTCATATAGAGTGTTTTTTTGTCGTGCTACTTGCGTGGCACCCCTATAGCTGTCTCTCTCTCTCTGTGTGTTTGTCGTGTGTGTCTCTCTGTGTGTGTGTGTGTGTGTGTGTGTGTGTGTGTGTGTGTGTGTGTGTGTGTGTGTGTGTGTGTGTGTGTGTGTGTGTGTGTGTGTGTGTGTGTGTGTGTGTGTGTGTGTGTGTGTGTGTTTGTGTTAGTTTGTCTCTGTGTGTGTGTCTCTGTGTGTGTGTGTGTCTCTGTGTGTGTGTCTCTCTCTCTCTCCCCCCCACTCCCCTCTCCCCCCCTCTCGTCTGCTCCCCCCCCCTCTCCCTCCAGTCTAACACAGACACACACACAGACTGTCCTGTGTGTGTGTCTGTGTCCTGCTGCAGTTTTAAATTAGACACCACGGAAACGTCCTTCACCTGCTCTGCTTAAGCTGTTACGGTCTTTTCTAATCCCCCCCCTCCCCTCGGCCCTCGAGACATGCGTGCGAGCACCCCCGGGCTCGCACTCCACTGTAAGTCCCTCGCTGTCAGATGCAAATTCGGCCCACAGGTTCCTGTAAGACTTTCTGCTCAGCTTGATCACGACACAAAAGATAAGGCCCGAGTAGACTGTTACTCTGCTTCTTAGGAGAGTTTTTTTTCTTCTATCCTTTACTCTCGTTTGTTGCTTGTGTGATATTATATTTGGAGAGAACGTTGATATTATGAGTCATACTTGGATTTTAAGTATAAGCATTTGAATGATACTGATAGCATCGCTGTGTGTGTGTGCGTGCGCGTGTGCGGTGTGCGTGTGTTGCGTTTTGCTCGTGTTGCCCGGAGTGATATACCATCTATTCTTGCAGTTTGTAAAGTGTGTAAGTGTTAGGATGCAGTTCTGCTTTCCATTCAATAAATAATGCAGGACAATATGTTAGTACTATATATCTACAATATTAAAAGTTTAGTTATACGTAAGTATCTTAGATAAGCCTTGTATCAGGCACACTTGTGATGTTAACTCTGAAGTGTAAGTAAGCACACAAGGGCACGTTATGACACGCATTCGCCGACCTCATTAATCTTCAGTGGAACACACAGTGGAAGGACAAGTCTGATTTACTACAATTACGCTCCAGCAAGCCCGCCGGCCTAGACCACTGCCCAGCACGCTGGCTTAATTCACTCTCTTTAT
>OLKM01001749.1:63406-74186 GCA_900291075.1 Melanogrammus aeglefinus | reverse complement strand
AGGAATAACAGATCTGAAGCAGCAACACCGTTTTTTACCTTATTTCCAATTTTCCAGCCTTTGTTTTGGTATTGCTCCCTTTTGGATGTTTTATAGGTCAAACTTATTCAGGAGACAGGTCATGTTTGGAGTCAAGCTAATTGCTCGTATAGGCTTATCAAGTTTTGGGAAACCACGCCTCGAACACGGGAAAATGAACGTGTGGTTACCAGACCTCCATGTAGATTGAGAGGAGGTCTGGCGCTAGCCAGGCTAGGATCTACGTAGAAGGCATCGCTGTGGAAGTAGGAGACCCTCACACTTCTGTGGCGGTGGACTGGATCTCCCCGTGGGACACCAGGGTCCAGTAGGACCCCCCGTTGGTCCTGAACATGGTCTTCTTGCTCTCCGGGTCGATCTCCATCTGGAAGGTCTCCATGTCCGTCTCCACGTCCTGATTGGCTGAGATACTCACCCCTGAGGGACGAGAGAGGAGGAGGATGAGATGAATCTGAGGTGCTTCTTTGGTTAAAGTCACCTTCGGCGCTATAGGTTTAGTAATCGTCGCGCTGTCTTGAGAAACCCCTTGAGGGAAGTACAAGGTTATGTTGTGTTGACAAAACATTTTTGATAACAAAGATAATAAAAATATATAATAAATATATAATAAAATTCTACAATAATAATAGGACAAAAAAAAACAAAACAATAGCAATAAATAGGATTTGTGGATGCTTTTATTGGACAATACCGGGAGTGCGTACACTTATGGACACGGCCGGGCCTGAGAACTTAACCCCTAATTCTGCGTGCTCATGGATTGAGGAGGTAGAATGCACGCGCGGATAACGCTTGAGGTGATGAGCAGAACGACAGTATTAGGTCAGGCTGGCCGGACGCATCGGATACAGGAAGGGTGGACCGCATTGCATCCACCCTTCCTGTAGAAGACGCAATGACGGGTACGCGGCGAGTTATAATATTTAAACTTTTTTAATTCCTCTAAACCACGACCCAATGTTACGCGGCGCCATCACACAGGCAGCCAGCGAGAGGTGAATACATCTGGACTCTACAGCGTCATACAAAAGTAGAATAATGATCGAATAATAAAAGACTCTGATTGATTTTATTTCATATATTTTTACTGCATCCCTTCCAAACGATACGACTTCACCATCGCATTGTTTTGCACGCCTGCTGTTCAATCAGACCACTGGTCTGTTTATACCTC
This sequence comes from Melanogrammus aeglefinus, assembly GCA_900291075.1. Taxonomy (NCBI): domain Eukaryota; kingdom Metazoa; phylum Chordata; class Actinopteri; order Gadiformes; family Gadidae; genus Melanogrammus; species Melanogrammus aeglefinus. The sequence continues at coordinate 72,973 of OLKM01001749.1, read as the reverse complement.
CGGGGTTGGGTGGAGGTTGTTGGTCTGAACCCATGTAAGGGCAGCACGACCCAGGCAGAGTACCCTCATCGATAGAGCTACACAACACAGGACCCCCATGTACTTAATTATTATTTGAATGCAATAGGGATTAATTACAACATCAATGATAATTATACATCCCCCCCCCCTCTACAGCCATCCTTAGAGGAGATGTCCTCATAAATATAGAAGACCCCATAGGGAGGAGAAGGCGGCGAAGTGAGGTGGGTGGTGGAGGAGGAGGAGGAGGAGGAGGTGGTGGTGGAGGAGGAGGAGGAGGTGGGTGGAGGAGGAGGAGGAGGAGGAGAGAGGAGGAGGAGGAGGAGGAGGAGGAGGAGGAGGAGGAGGAGGAAGAGGAGGAGGAGGAGGAGGAGGCACAAACAGAGTGCATCCAAGACATTGTAGCAGCAAACCCACTGACGACTCAATCACGCTATCTTGGTCACGTACGCGGACGTACCATTTGTGTTGTAAAGCGTCTGCTATTGCGTGAGACGGTGAGCAAACCTGCTCATCTGAAACAACAAGCATGGAGGGAGGCAGTGGGGGGGGGAGGGCACGGTTCACTGCCGATGGAACAACCGATGACTGGAGCGAGTTTCTGCTGCTTTACATACGAAGGAGAAGGAAATCACGTTCAGTGCACAGACAGTATTTCACCTTCAGTTCAGTTGAACTAACTGGGCTCCTCACAAAGCAGGTGTTGGGGTTTAATCCTGTCTTAGGGACAATGGGACACACTTGTCCAGCACAGTGATATCACCAGGGCGGTAATGGTTGTGGTTCATATAGAGTGTTTTTTTGTCGTGCTACTTGCGTGGCACCCCTATAGCTGTCTCTCTCTCTCTGTGTGTTTGTCGTGTGTGTGTGTCTCTCTGTGTGTGTGTGTGTGTGTGTGTGTGTGTGTGGTGTGTGTGGTGTGTGGTGTGTGTGTGTGTGTGTTGTGTGTTGTGGTGTGTGTAGTGGTTTGTGTGTGTGTCTCTCTGTGTGTGTGTGTGTGTGTGTGTGTGTGTGTGTGTGTGTGTGTGTGTGTGTGTGTGTGTGTGTGTGTGTGTGTGTGTGTGTGTGTGTGTGTGTGTGTGTGTGTGTGTGTGTGTGTCTGTGTGTGTGTGTGTCTCTGTCTGTGTGTCTCTCTCTCTCTCCCTCCCTCTCCTCTCTCTCCCTCTCCCCCTCTCTCTCTCTCTCTCCCCCCCACTCCCCCTCCAGTCTAACACAGACACACACACAGACTGTCTGTGTGTGTGTCTGTGTCTGCTGCAGTTTAAATTAGACAGCACGGAAACGTCCTTCACCTGCTCTGCTTAAGCCTGTTACCGGTCTAATCCCCCCCCCTCCCCCTCGGCCCTCGGCCCTCGTGCGAGCACCCCCCGGCTCGCCACTCCACTGTAAGTCCCTCGCTGGTCAGATGCAAATTCGGCCCCACAAGGTTCCTGTAAGAAGCTTTCTGCTCAGCCTTTGCATCACTCGACACAAAAGATAAAGGCCCCGAGGTAGACTGTTACTCCTGCTTCCATTAGGAGGAGTTTTTTTTCTTCTATTCCTGGTACTCTCGTTGTGCTTGTGTGATATTATTATATTGGAGAGAACGTTGATATTATGAGTCTACTTTGGATTTTTAAGGATAAGCATTGAATGATTAATGAAGCATCGCTGTGTGTGTGTGCGTGCGCGTGTGCGTGTGCGTGTGTGTGCGTGCGTGTGTGTGCGCGCGTGTATACCATCTATTCTTTGCATTTGTAAAGTGTGTAAGTGCTTAGGATGCAGTCTGCTTTCCATTCAAATAAATAATGCAGACAATATGTATACGTTTACTATATATCTACAATATAAAAGTATAGTATACGTAAGTATCTATAAGTATAAGCCTTGTACAGCACACTTTGTGATGTTAATCTAATGTAAGTAAGCAACACACATGGGGCACAGTTTGACACAGCATTCGCCGCACCTCACTTAATCTTCAGTGGACACACAGTGGAAAGGACAAAGTCTATTACTACAATTACGCTCACAGCAAGCCACGCCAGGCCAGGACCACTGCCCAGCCACGCTGCCTTATAGTTCACTCTCTTTATGTTCGTAGTAGAGTGATAAATCACGTTTTTTGAAAATCTCGTGAGCATGCTGCCGGTCGATGAGCCTCAGCGCACGGATTAGTCTCCACCTCCACACGTGAAAATGAACAAGAGGAGAAGGCCTCCAGCGCTCTCCCTTTAATGCACAACAATCACCCTCACGATTCATAACCACGATACTAATCATGCGTCCTTATCAGTGCCACGGTCGAGGCATGGCAGGCTCAGTGATACGTGACCACACATTAACACCCCGCAGACATGGTGCTCATGGGATTCCTTGTTCAGTGCAAAATGAAGAGTTGGTCGATCAGTGATAGATAGCAAGGGGGCAGAGCTGGCTAAACAACACAGTGTGCAGCACAGTGCAGAGAGGACTGCACGCTAGAACTCATCATTTTCCTCCTGTGTCACTGGGTTGTCTTTGGTCGAAGTGGGAGGCTTATATCAGGCTTTGCAATCGTTATGCACTCATCCTTCTCAATATTCTCATTATTCTCTGAAAGAAGATCACAGAAATTAAGAAAATAAAACCGCAGATTGGTTCTTGGTTTAGGCGACGCTCAAACTCGAGGTGCAAAGCGGTTTCATCAACTCTCAGACAGCATCATCAATCAGCAAATCTCCAAACATGTCTTCACCTCCACCTCATCAGCAGTAACTCACAGTGACTCCTTCCCTTTACCCTTTAAAGCCTCCACCCCATTCTCCTTAAATAAAATGCTAATCAAACCACCGGTCACGGCCGTCGGTTCCCCCCCCCCTGCTCCCCGAGGCCAGACCCCGACTCCGGACCCCGACTCCGGAACCCGACTGCGTACCTTGCTTGACGGAGACGAAGCGCTTGTTGGCGGCCTGGAAGACCACCTGCGGGTGGCTCTCCTCCAGGTCAAACAGCTCGTCCTTCCCGGGCTTGGAGCAGCGTCCGGACCGCAGCGTCCCCGTGGGACCGATGGGGGTCAGGTACTTCCCGTCGCAGTCCTTGAAGGCCAGCTTGCCGGACTTGAGGCCCAGCGTGTAACAGGTGGTCTGCAGGTTCTCCTTCAGCAGCTTGCCGTCGTTGTTCAGGAAGCGGCTGTCGCAGGTCTTCAGGCTGTACTTGCCCTCCACGTACACCAGGGTGACCAGCGAGTCCACGCCCCAGGGGATGTTGCTGTCCACCGACATCTCCTGCTCCGACGCTGACAGGTGGGCGTAGCGCTTGCGGGCGATGCTGAGCAGGCTGGCCTGGGGGTGCAGGGCCAGGTGCACCGACCAGAGCTCCGGCTCCCCAATCACCTGGGCGAAGCACGACAGGTAGTCGGCCGAGCCGCCGAAGTAGCGCAGGTACGACTCCGACTGTAGGGCCCAGCGCCCGTCGGACTGGGGCACGATGAAGAAGCGGCAGCCCGAGTCGGGCTTCTCCGCGCCGCCGCTGATCTTGCCGTCCTTGTCCGAGGACAGGTAGCGGCCGAGGTGGCTGCGGAGGAACACCACCTGGGGGTCCCTCTCGTCCTTCTCCAGCATCCAGATCTGCTTCTTCTTCATGCTCGTGGCCGAGGCGTTCACCTTGAAGCCGAACGCCTCGGCCGTGAGGTAGCGGCTCTCATGGTTGATGAGCCCGAACTGCAGCTTGAGGGCCTTGTCTAATCCGTTGGTGGGCATGCTGAGACGGACCACCAGACAGCGCTTTCAGAAGAACGGTTTCAGGACGATAAAGGGGCAGGGAAGTGGGGGAGTTTGGACATGAGAGAGAAAATAACAAATAGCAAATGCTGGTCGTTCCCTTTTTGTCTCCCAAGCCGTGAAATAGCCCAATTTATCTCCCTAATGCAACTCTTTCTCCCTTCCACACTCTTTATTTCCCTTCCCCTCCTCCCTAGACGACTTGCACAGGCACTTGCTGGTGGTTCTCTAATTGGTAAGGATTAGAATCACCAGGACACGGCTGTCTCATCCACCAAGCCGCTGACGTCACCTTCCAGTGACTCCACCTCTCACATAGTGTCCTCTTGGTGGATCTCTCTCTCTCTCTCTCTCTCTCTCTCTCTCTCTCTCTCTCTCTCTCTCTCTCTCGTCTCTCTCTCTCTCTCTCTCTCTCTCTCTCTCTCTCTCTCTCTCTCTCTCTCTCTCTCTCTCTCTCTCTCTCTCTCTCTCTCTCTCTCATCCTGTCATCCTTGCACACACACACACACCCAGTGATTGGATGTGTGTGTTCTCAGGTGCTTCTCAAACTCAGGCCTTAGGATCTTGCTACATGTTAACTCCCTGCACCTCCACCTCAAAGCGACTCCTCGTGAGCTCCACTCTGAACCGGCTGTAAGTCCCACATCCAGGTCCCTCGGACAACCAACCCTGCCTTCCAGTCCGAGGATTATCCAGGCCTTGATCTGCTGTCCGGTCACTAACCTAACCAGAGGGTGGGGGGTGGGGTAAAGATGCTTTGGGTAGCACCCCAGGGAGTCTTCCAGATCAGTTGTGATCATTCGTTTTAAAAGGACCCCCCCCCCCCCCCATGAGTTTTAGCGAGCACATCCCTTAATCTCCGGGCTTCCTGCCTCATAGCTGGCCAACGCTACGGCTCGTTTGGTCCAACTGCGGACGCCTGAATCGCCTCACCAGTGGATTCAAAACTCTTTCAAATGCAAATGTTGTTCCCAGGGGTCTACCTCCTGCAAAGGGGGCCCACTTAAGGCCCTCTGCTACCTGTTAGGCTCACATTAAAGCTTTAATAGCCTCCTTATCGGATTCCCACTTAGGATCTTTATGCCAAGCTAGAGGCAATTTGAATCCCAGGCATTTGACTATACTTATTTGTTATACATTTGCCTGGAGGAGACTTTCAAGTCCTGGCCCTTACACTGAAGTCTGACGGCCACTCTCGCCCTCACGCTGCCCCTGACAGCGCGCTATTTGCCTACCACAGCCATTTTTTATTTGTTCGGATTGTGCAATATTAAACCCTCAGACCCTATGAATACAATTAGCCGTAGACTTCAGACTTTACATACGTTTGCATGAACTTTTTACATCTATTTGTGTTGGGTGAAAGATCCCTGAAAGGCCCCAAAAAACCAAAGCTGTCATCCAAACCGAACAAAGCACTGCAGTAACATTGCAGTGCGCTGTGACATCCCAAAGCTGCCAGGCTCCTTGCTTGGATAGTACTTCTTGAGTCACACATTGATTGGTCTGAGGCTGGACTCCATTGAGAGCTGCATGGGCATAAGCATACTATTAGCATTAGCATTGCCTCAGACATTGACTAGTCCAAGGCTGAACTCCATTAACAGCTTCATTAGCATAAACATTAGCATTTTCGGGTCTAAGTACTGTTTCGACCCAAACAACAGATAAACCTCTAATCCGAAACCCCTCTAACAACAATGGTGTCAGGACAGATCTGTACAGGAAGGGGTCATTCCTGTGGTGTGCCTCCTTGAGAAGGACTTTGAGCATCAGCATGAGCCCTCGTGTTCTCTGCTGGTCTGTACAATGTGTCAGCCCACAGACCCCATGAACATCTGCGGGCCAAGGTCAGAGTGCTCGGTCAACAGGGTGGGTTTGCTGTGGGTGCTCGGCTAAGTTTGAACATTCAGGGTCTTTTTTGTGTGGCTCTCAGAAAGGCTGGATTGTTTTGTTAAGGATGTTATTTCCCTCATTTCTTTCTCTCGGTGAGACGGTGCTGTGTGTGATCCATTATTCATTAGCAGGTGTCCAAATGTGTTTTTTGAAAATATGGACCAGTCGATTGCTGGAGTGTTGCGTGTGCCCGTCGCATGGTGTGCAAAGTTCACCCGGCCAGCAAAGCCATTATAACACGTCAATTCATCTCTGATTACATCCAGAATGTATTATTTTACCAACCGACATCCGACCGGCGGCAGAATTTGAGTGTAAAGCTTAGTGGTGGTACCATGGTTACCAGGTCACATAGCAATGGTGGTGAACTGCCCCAGCCAGGGTAGGCCGTGTGCGACGCTCTGCACCTGTGGATTCACCTACTCGTATTTACAGTGGTGAGCTCCCTGCGGAGAGGCGCTCCATCTCAGTGGAGCCGGGTTTGCATATACCTCCTTCTCTGTCTCTGCTATGGTTGTATAATACGAAGATTTGCTCCATACGTTGCCTGTCAATCAATTCAGCGAAGAGCAGAAACATAGCCTACAGCTGTGTGCTGTGCCTCTATTCTAAAACACATAGACAGTGTGATATTTAAGATGCAAAATGAAGCCTGAATAATTAAATGGAAACCTTTCTGGTTTCAATTCAGTGAAGAGCAGAAACATAGCCTACAGCTGTGTGCTGTGCCTCTATTCTAAAACACATAGACAGTGTGATATTTAAGATGCAAAATGAAGCCTGAATAATTAAATGGAAACCTTTCTGGTTCCGTGTCGTTGGTGATGGGGTTCAGGGAGTATCGAAGGAACCAAGGCTAAGATGGGAACCTCTACTCTTTTGGCCACACCGTATATCCTGTAACAAGGATTATGTGTGCTACATTATTCTTAAGGGGACAACTTAAGTAACAAAGAAAATGCTAATCATTACCACACTCGGCCTGAGGGTATAAGTGCATGATTGAACATTGCTACTGTAGTGATTACTTTTTCGAGGTGCAATACTGCCCCCTACGGGAAGGGTTTTGAACTACACTCTGAGCACTAAGTCTCTCTCCGGTTTAATGCACACTTTTTGTATTGATTAGGAGAAGGGCTATAGTTTATTGATTTTAATCACACTATTCACACAAACACCAGGGAAAGAGGTTTTTCGTGATGGATGTTTGATCTGGTATCTAAAACTACCAGGATGGGAATATGATTGATGATATCACATTGTTTTCATGAATATCCATTTTGACCATCTTTTGGTTTTGTATCTCTCACCAACATTCCTCCTTCAAACAATTATCATTCTGTCGTCGTGTATTGAAATCCAGGGGAATAACATTTAAGCTCATCAGATTGGTAGTTAACACGCTTCATTATTAATGGTATCATAATAATACTGTCATGAAATTAAGATTCGTTGTGTTTTTGTTACCTTAAAGAGACGTTTATATCTACATGATGTGGGGCGGGTCCTCTTCCACGGAGGCGACCATCTTGCACCGCAAGCGGGAGCCAATAACGGACCAACTGCGCGAGAGAGGATGCATTTGAGTAAATACAGTCAACTTTAAATGAAAATACTGAAAGTGTATACATATATATATATAAATAAATACATTCCTGTTGTGGGTTTTTTATTGACGCTTTGAGCTTGAGAAACGAACTACAAAGAGAGAGTTGACTACACAATATTAAGCTTTTTACAAGCATTGTAAACAATCCAAAAGTCTTTCATTGTCTTACAATGCTATTGTTTTACTTTACCAAATACATATTGGCGTTACGAATCCTCACATAAAGAATCGTTTTCAGTACCTTCTGTAGTAATATATGATATTTCCTGCAGGTGGCAGTGTTGACCACAGATTAACGGAGGTCTCCCCTGTCAGCAGCCTTATAATCACATGGATATTCTGTTTTACATTTGAAATATTCGATTAAACAGAAAGAAAAATGAAGCCACTTTTAAACCGTTGAATAGCGAGCCTACACCAGAACCCCATCCTCCAATTCAGACGAGCTGATGAGCAATTAGAAGCCAAACATCATTCGGGCTAAACGAAGTAGTTCACTGATTATTCAATTATTTCACTGCATTAACCACAGAAAAGGAAACGGACGTTCAGCATTTCAACTTCAATCAGCTGCAGGCCTATAATCAAGGAATCAATCACCAAACTAAAGAAAAATGTGCCGTAATTAACAGCTAGAGCCCGGAAACTCCCCACTGGAGGAAAGGGGATTTGATATTAGTAGTATCATCTTTCCACACGTGTAGCTGCCTGGGATACGCGTCCTTTCTGCAAAACAAGAGGATTAACCGGGTTGCCCTCCGACTGAACGAGAGTGCTTGGTCGTTAAAGATCGTTTCTAAACATTAAGTAGAGTTTTAAATAACAGGGGAGTCGGTTATACACCCAGTAGCCTGTGTTCCACTCAGAGCGTTCAGTATCACCTCTCTTTTCATTAGATTTCCTTTTTTCACCTCGGTTTTTTTTTTTGTGCCGAGAGGTAATAAGAATAAGAGTGAAAAGGTGCTGGTTAAATGCAAACGCATGCATGCACGCGCGCGCACACACACGCACACGCACACGCACTCTAAACAAGTAAAGCGCACACATGTGCGCATGCATGTGCATGCATTTGAACGGCTCACTCCGTGCAGTGAGTCCTCTGAACCCGGGGGATTAATGAGCTCAGAACGCAGATTTCATTCATCTGCCTCGTGGAGCGTCTCGGCCCATTCTTCAGGTTGTCGTCCATTAGTGCCTCTCGCTGAACACATTTAAAGGGGCAGTACCGGCTGTGGTGGGCTGCTGTATGAAGTCACAGCATGCAGTCAGCAGTCAGGTCACACATGCATTGGACTGAGGTTTCTATTTCTGGTGCCTTGTTGTTGTAGCTGCACCGATTTAACCAAGCACGGCGAAATCGGTTAGCTTATGTATTCTATTTTTAGATTATGCTTAAAAAAATGTAATGCTTTACGATAGAGGGGAGGTGTGCAGCACCGGCAGGAATCAAACCCGGCGCCCGGTCTACTTGAACATATCAGCCAACCTTCCTCTAAAACAGACACAAACGCTGAGTAATAACACATCAGATTGGGGCCTGGTAGGGACAGGACGTTGGTATCACACTACACGTGGCATAACCCTCAAACGCCTTTTGAATTTCACTTTATACGAAATGACAGATTCCTAAACGGCGATTCCCTTCTCTCCCTGAACACAGACCTCCCGTACGTACGTTAGCAGGGAGCTACGTTACCACTTCCCTTTAACACAGTCGTATCCTCGGGAAAAAGCGATACCATTTTAACAACAAGAGCGTCTACACAAACACTGAGCCACCGTGCGTGTCCGATAGACTCATTTCCTAAAAAGTCCTCCCAGTGTCCCCCCCGGGCCACCATAGGAGCGCCCGGTCCTCCTAAAAACCACCGGAGGCGAACGTGGACGGCAGTAAAATGAGGTAATGGTGCGAACGGCCGCCCGGGCCGGGGATTGGCTGAAGGATTCCAGCGTCCTCAGCCGATTGGTTGACTGATGTGACCCCCATTAATCCAGGTGTTCACTCATCCACGGACGACCCTCCCCCCCCCTGCTAACTGTGAGAGGCTTATTCATCATGTCGCCCCCCCCCCCCCCTCCCCCCTGGCCTGACAGCTCCAGTGCTTCCTGTCTGGGGAGGGGGGATTGGGGGGTTGGGGGGTACGGAGCAGTCTAATAAACGTGCCGTGGTAAATGTCAGGCCTTTTTTTAATCAGCAAGCAGTAATGCCACATTTATTTGGTGGCTTGGCATTTGTTATTTCAGCCAAAGTGATGGTCACCCGTCTCTCTCTCTCTCTCTCTCTCTCTCTCTCTCTCTCTC
>OLKM01001749.1:41745-59789 GCA_900291075.1 Melanogrammus aeglefinus | reverse complement strand
CGTCTCTCTCTCCCTCCCTCTCCCTCTCTCTCGCTCTCTCTCCCTCTCTCTCTCTCTCCCTCTCTCCCTCTCTCCCTCTCTCTCCGTCTCTCTCCGTCTCTCTCCGTCTTCCTCTGTCTCCCTCTGTCTCTCTCTGTCTCCCTCTGTCTCTCTATGTCTCCCTCTGTCTCCCTCTGTCTCTCCCTGGAGTCCCCGCCCTCTCTCTCTCCCTCCCCCTTTCTCCCTCTCTCTCTCTCTCTCTCTCCAAACCACACGTAGGAAACTGAATTTTACCTTAAGAGAGCGAGAGAGCGCTTGTCATTAAGCACCCCCCCCCCGGGGCTTAGGGCTCTGTGACAGAGTGAGCTGTCCTGTAGGTGCCCCCCCCCCCCCTCTCATTAGTCCTCCCGCCGGGGTCCCTAAACCTTAACTCAAGTGAGACGGGGGGATTATTTAAGACAGCTGCGGTGTCAGACCCTCGTGTTGGGACCGGCCGAGGCCACGCAGCCCCTCACACATCAAAGTACTCCTTTTAGGATGAAGTTCTTCAGGTGTGTGATCGGTGTGTGTGTGTGTGTGTGTGTGTGCGCGTCCTGTACCCACAATGGCCGGGGCGTGGGTGTGGGCGTGTGCGTGTCTGTGTCTGTGTGTTCGTCTGTGTGTGTGCGTGTGTGCGTACGATGGCCAGTATGCGTGCGTGCGTCAGCACAGACTCAGGGCCGCAGGCCGCTGCCACGGCGCAGAAATCAATAGCAGGGGCAGAGCGCCACTGAGGCCGGTGTCAGCGCTCAGACGAGCCTCCGTTCAGCAGCCCGTCTCCATGGAGACAGGCTGGAGGCGGCCTCTCCTCCTCCTCCACCCTCCCTCTCCTCCTCCACCTCCTCCTCCTCCCCCTCCTCCTCCACCCTCGCTTTTTAAGGATGAGATTCTTAGCGTCGTACTTCTAACAGCCCTCATTTCATTTGTGATGAATATATCAACAGGTCAATATATCAACGTTGTTGATTCCCGTAACCACGGCGAAAAAGTAATCAGCGGCGGAGAAAAAGGGATGGATACTTCAGCCTCTCAGGGCGCGCCGAGCACGGCCCTGAGTACGGTGCATTGTGGGTAGGACTCACAGCCCTTAAAGAGACAGTGGCCCCCGAGACGGAGATGGGGGAGACAACCCCAACCCCCCCACCCCCGACCGGTCTGCGTCACCTGAGCCAGCAGCTGCATTAGTTGATATTTGATTGCATTTCTTTTTACACCCACTATTATCGTCAACACACACACACACACACACACACACACACACACACACACACACACACAACACACCACACACACACACACACACACACACACACACACACACACACACACACACACACACACACACACACACACACACACACATTTTCGCGTCCAACTCGTTTACAGAGCACCATGCACACTCCAGACACAAAATAAACCCAGTTAAACATGGGTGTGTGTGTGTGTGTGTGTGTGTGTGTGTGTGTGTGTGTGTGTGTGTGTGTGTGTGTGTGTGTGTGTGTGTGTGTGTGTGTGTGTGTGTGTGTGTGTGTGTGTGTGTGCATACGTGTGTGTGTGCACTTGCTTCTACGTTTAAATTGTATAGGGTCAGGATGAGGATTCAGATTGGATTGGTTCTCTGCAGCTGTGGGCGTCTCTTGTGTGGTGTGTGTGTGTGTGTGTGTGTGTGCGTGTGTGTGTCTCTACACTGTACATCATACTGCCTGGGGTCAGGTCAGATTCTTCGACGCCCACAGTACGGGGATGTACGGTGAGTAAACAGGACCGTGTTGTTTCCTGGCCAGCTGGAGCCTCCTACTGTATGATGGATTCCTCTGCTTCCTTGAAGGCTCGCTTCCTTCCCTGCTGTGGGTCGTCCTCCTCTCTATAGGAAGGGGGTGTATATAGGGGGGGGGAGCTAACAAAACACAATCACTAAAGAATAGAGCCATATCTATAAACATAAATTCAAGACCTTCATTTATTTGGTGTATTAAGCGCAAGATGAGTACGAATATCATCGTACTTTAAACAAATAGCTTGTCCCTCGAGCTCTCTACTGCCCTTGCACGCACACACACGCACGCACACACCAGACAGAGACACACACACACGTACACACACACACACACACACACACACGCACCACACAGAGAACACACACACACACACATACACACACGCACACACACACACAAGCACACACCACACAGAGACACACATACACACGCGCACACACACACACGAACGCACACACCACACGCGAGACACACTTGAGCCCTCTTTGTGCACAACACAACACAACACAACACAACCCCGTCCCAGACCCCACGGCTACGTGCGGCAGGACAGTCCTGTGTGCGGTGGTGCCTGGGCGTGTCCTGTGGGGACAGGAGGACACCGTCCGTCCACTTCCTGTCCCCCTGACTCAGCAGCAGCTGCACAACAGCAGGAAACAGAACCTGCTGCGGTCGGGAGGACGTGACTCTGGAGACGCATGGTGGAGAGAGAGAGGGAGAGAGAGAGAGAGAGAGAGAGAGAGAGAGAGAGAGAGAGAGAGAGAGAGAGAGAGAGAGAGAGAGAGAGAGAGAGAGAGAGAGAGAGAGAGAGAGAGAGAGAGAGAGAGAGAGAGAGAGAGAGAGAGAGAGAGAGAGAGAGAGAGAGACAGAGACAGAGACAGATAGAGAGAGAGTTTTGACAAGCTGATAATGGAAAATCTTGCGTTGGGTGGAGGAAGGTGTGGTCTGGCTAACGGACAGGGTGTCATGTGACCCAGCTTCAGAAAGGCCCCTGCTGTTCTTCATCGTGTAGGAGGAAGACTCTGTTCAGCACATCTGAGGCGAGAGAGCGACAGATCGAACCACGAACCGAACCCACAGGGGAAGGCGTCTGAAGACTAACCCCCCCCCAGCCCAGTGTGTGTGTGTGTGTGCATATGTGTTTGTGTATATGAATATGTGTGCGCGTGTGTGTGTGTGTTTGTTCTTGCGCATGTGGGTGTGTGTGTTTGTGTATTTATGTGTGTGTGTGTGTGTGTGTGTGTGTGTGTGTGTGTGTGTGTGTGTGTGTGTGTGTGTGTGTGTGTGTGTGTGTGTGTGTGTGTGTGTGTGTGTGTGTTCCTCGGTGGGTCCCCCCCCCGACGCCGTAATGGAACAGCTGTTTGGAATGCGGGCGCGGTCGGCCGGGGAGGGGGGGGGGGGGAGTCAACAGAGACGGGTGTGGAGGTGAGAGGGATGGAGGAGGGGGAGGGAGAGGGGGGAGGGGGAGATGTTGATGGATGGAGGATGAGGTGCCGTAAGGGTAAAGAGTGGAGGGGAGGAGGGTGGAGGGTGATGGGAGGAGGGTGGAGGGGTGGAGGAGGTGAAGGAGGAGGGGGGGGAGGAGGAGGGGGTGGAGAGGAGGAGGGTGGAGGGAGAATGGGTGGAAGGAGAGAGGAGAGGAGGGGTGGAGGAGGAGAGAGAGGAGGGAGAGGAGGAGGAGGAGGTGGGAGGGAGGGTGGAAGGGGTGGAGGAGGAGGAGTAAGGAGGAGGGGGTGGGAGGAGGAGGGAGGAGGATGGAGGAGGGTGAGGGTGGGAGGAGGGTGGAGGGGTGATGGGTGGAGGAGGAGGAGGTTGGGAGGAGGAGGAGGTGGAGGGGTGGTGGGAGGAGGTGGAGGGGTGGAGAGGAGGGGTGGAGAGGAGGAGGGTTGGAGGAGGGTGGAGGAGGAGGGTTGGAGCGGTGATGGTTGGAGGAGGAGGAGGGTGGAGGGGTGGAGGGTGGAGGGGTGATGGGTGGAGGAGGGGATAGTCTTGTGTGCTGCGCTGAGGGAGGGTAAACACCACGCCTAGGGTGGGGGGTGGGGGGGGGCAACGCAGGAATGCACAAACAGACACTATGCAAACATGTGTGCGTGTGTGTGTGTGTGTGTGCGTGTGTGTGCGTGTGCACGTGTGTCAACAGACACTGGCTGGCTGGACGGCCAGTGAGGGCCCCCCCGGTCCCAGTGGGGGACAGGGGGACACATCCAGGCTGGGAGAGCCTCAGCACCGTCCCGCTGAAGGATAAAAGAGAGACGGGTTTCAGCCGTACACACACACACACACACACACCACACACACACTCACACACACACAACACACAACACACACACCCACACACACAACACACACACACACACACACTTACACGCACACACCAGCTAAGACACTGCTACACAGATACGCAAGCACCCACAAACAAGCTAAGACACAGCTGCAAGCACGCACACACACTCACACAAACACACACACACACACACACACACACACACACACACACACACACACACACACACACACACACACACACACACACACACACACACACTCACACTCACACACACACACTCACACCTCAAGCTACGCCCTTTCCTACGCAGTTCAGCCAGCACGTCTCCCACCAGGATTTTCGGATTTCGCGTTTTGTTTTGACAACAAAAGTTAATAACAAAACTTAGTATAATAATTTCTAAGGCGATTTGAGCTTAGTTACAACAAAACTAAAATGTCCAAATAACACAAAAGAAAACCCACACAGGAGCATAAACCCCGCCCACATTCTACACCTTCATCAACCTTTATCAGGGTGGAGGTCGATTCTACACCTTTATCAGGGTGGAGGTCGATTCTACACCTTTATCAGGGTGGAGGTCGATTCTATACCTTCATCAGGGTGGAGGTCTGGCTCACAGCCTGAGGACATTGACCAGAAGCTCAGGGCTCCGCCCTCAGCCCCGCCCACCCCCGTCTCCACCGGGCCCCTGGCTCCGCCCACGCCCCCCCCCCCCCTCCGGCCAACCTCCTGACCGCTACAGTAATGTTCTCCGTCCACCCGTTCCAGCTGTCTAGAGGAGACGGACGTCTGATTCATGCCCTGATCCCGCCAAAACCTGTCCTTCACACCCACGGGAGAGTCTCTGCTACCCTACTCCTCCTCCTCCTCCTCCTCATCACATGAGCAAAGAGGAGAGAGGACGTCTGTGTGTGTGCCAGCTTATATGCGTGTGTGTGCACATGTGTGTTGCACGTGTGTGTGTATGTGTTTGTGTCAATGTTTGATGTACGTTTGTGTGTGTGTGTGTGTGTGTGTGTGGTGTGTGAGAGTGTGAGTTTGAGAGTGTGTGCGTGAGTGTGTGTGTCAGTGTGTGTGTGAGTGAGTGAGTGTGAGTGTGTGTGTGAGTGAGAGTGCTTGTGTGCCTTTCCAAAGGTGAGTTCTGAAGGTTAAGGACTCATTTCTACGTGTGTCAAAGGTAAAGTTCTCTCTGCATAAATCCGTTAGTATACGAGGGACCTATAAGAGGTTGATCTGTGACGCAACGCACAGCTTGAAGAGGCTTTAATGTAAATATGGAACCAGGAACACATCAGGCCGACTGTAAGTATGGCTCACTTCACCCGTAGGGAGAGGCAAACCACACTACAGTAGACACTAGAAGTACTTCACAAGTACTTCTAGTGTCTACTTTTTATCATGCGTCAACACCATGACGCATAAATCATTTCAGGTGAAACACACACCCACACGCACACCCACACCCACACCCACACCCACACACACACACACACCCACACACACACAACCTGTGAGATTGATTTAAATGAATTGTCTTCATTAAAACTCTAAAGCTGATGTTGCACCATAAGAGGAAGGGTGGGGCAGCAGACATTTATATAAAACGATAACATCATTGGAACATAGTATTGGTTGGAACTTATCACCTAATGAGGTCTTCTTCTGATTGGTCCACCCCAGACACCTCTGCCTTGTCGTCGATACATCAGCGATGGAAGTATAAGATCCTTTTGTCCATCACATCAACTCCGTGAATTAACTAAAAGTTGAGCCCGTTAACACGTTGCCATGCTGGCCCAGGTACTGAGGCCATGAGAAGTAGAGCTAAAAGGCTACGCTAATGTATACAAAGAGCCTTTAGGAAGACTTTACGCCCCCTGTTGGTGGATGGGACATCATGCAGGCTTCGGCCGGTCGGGTGATCCATGCACGCATGCGTGGGCGCTCCAGGGCCCCGGGGTCATCGATATCTGAACTTATAGAATGACTCAACCAATTATATTAATACGATTACTGTTTTATTCTGTCGTTTTATTTTTTCCTCGTTTCAGAACTTTCCAAATAATATTTTACATTGAATATTGTGATTTCTTCAATTAGTTTTTTTATATATAATTTTGTCTGAATATTTATTTATTGTATTTTTATTTTTATATAAATATATATAATAATATATTATGTATTATATAAATAATAATGTTAAATAGTATATATATAGATATATGTTTGTTTACAATTTAATATATTTAATATACAGGTATAGGCTTATATATTTAGGCTGTCTGACAACCAAACACACAAATGATGAGCAATTAACCTTGAACAAACACACCTATCCACACACACGCACACGCACACAAGCACACACACACACACACACACACACACACACACACACACACACACACACACACACACACACACACACACACTCACACACTCACACACTCACTCACTCACTCACTCACTCGCGCGCACGCACACGCACACGCACACGCACACGCACACACACCGGGACCACAGACTCTGACCCCTGTAAGACCTGGGGCCATTTGGCTGATGAGGGCGGAGGGCGGAGGTTGAGGGTGGAGGGGGAGACTTTTACGAGGTGCAGATATTTGTGCAGGGAAGCATTCCGCTGTCGACGCTGCATGACAACGCGTCTGGTTGCTGAGGCTGACCGAGACAGTGAGCAAAAAGACGGTAAACACTACAAAAGACTTCACAACTACAGCCTGTCCTGCCGTCTGAGAGAGCAACAAAACACACACACAATGCACAAAATACACAAAAAAACGTTTAACAATGCGGTCGAACTATGGACGCATGAGACGACAGAGTTAACGACTTTCACATGGATGCAATATGTGGCGGTGTGTGTGTGTGTGTGTGTGTGTGTGTGTGTGTGTGTGTGTGTGTGTGTGTGTGTGTGTGTGTGTGTGTGTGTGTGTGTGTACACGCGCGCTTGCGCGCGTTTGTGCGTGCTTGCATGTGGGTCTCTATGTGGGTGGGTCATTCCAGATACAGATGCTTGAATAAAATCGATCACGCGCTGGCGGTGACGCGGACTGCAGCTGCTGACACTAGACAACGAAGGCCTACTGTCGGGATTTCTGTTCCAACACACAGGGATCCCATTCTGCTACGACAGAGTAAAAATAACCGCCGTGCCCGCTCGCTGCCCTTCCTGTTTTCTAAAGATGCTCAACTTTCACCCAGTGGAGGGGGCAGAAGGTGGTCCGAGACCCCGCCCCTGACGCAGGAAGGTCTGCACCGGGCCGCGGGATCCGCGGTCACGGTCAACCCAAAGGGCGGCGCTGGTGGTAAACATCATTGTTTGTGTTCGGCTGCCCAGCGGCCGCAGTGACTGACCGTTAACCCCCTCACATCACATCACCCCACCCGCCCCGCCGTTAACCCCCCGGGTCTGGACCGGTCGGCAGGGTGCGGGCTAAACCACTAGGTTAGGTGGAGAAAGCCAAGGTTGTGACCTGTATTGTGTTCCCCTGGCGAGGGCGGTGTCGCGGCGGGGTGACGGGGCTGATTGTGGAGCTGGAGCCTCTCGGTGTCGGGCTGATGAGCTCATAGAGGATGGAGCTGTTACGGTAATGAACATAATAGACCTCTGTGGAAATAACAAGAGGAACGAGGCTGGGGGGTGGCGGGTCAGAAGTGGTTTGTTCTGCCTGTTGAGGAAGATTGCTGGTTTGAAAATCGGTGTTATTTTTAAATGAGAAGGTAGATGTGTTTTCTCTAAATATGTCAACGCGCTGCGCTGTGTTTAGTTGCAGGGCTTGATGGATGGTGCGCCGTGTTTCGCCACTAGAGGCCGCTGCTATTCGCATTTCTGAGAGGAGGCCTTCGTTGAAAGTGCGTCAATGTGATGATACAGTAATAATTTCAGTGGAAAATCCCACACACACACACACACACACACACACACACACACACACACACACACACACACACACACACACACACACACACACACACACACACACACACACACACACACACACACACACACACACACACACGACCCTTCAATTCATTATTGAGTTTTTCAATGTTTTATATTTATTCATATAACATCTATAAAAATCTTGATACTAAAACACCTTTACAGTCTTTTGTGTAAAATCTCCAACGCAAATACAGAATGTACACATTTACATTTTTTGGAACACAACCTGTGAGATTGTTTCAAACAACTCACCAAAAGAAAATGTTGTGTTAATGGAGTCTCTTTAATCCTGTTGTATAAAAACGCACATTTACAGTCAAGAACCAAACATAACGAAAATTAATACACTTTTTTTCTTGAGTCATAACACGGGTCTCGAAATGTTAAAAAGCACATTGACTTAGTTAATGACAAAAAACTTTTTACTTTAAACAGTGACAATGCAATTAATTCAGTGACAAATCGCGAAACAATATTATCGAACCTTAAGAACAATGAAATAAACAGGGGCTTGCACATGTTTTTGTATTTATATTCTTGTTTTACCCTTTGGAATTCATCCCCACGGCCTCAGACTGTGAACCCTTAACCATCCCGCTAATACTCCTGAACTCAAGACACCTCAAATCAAGACACACAGAAAATGTCCAACTCTTGTTTGATATTTAAAATCTCATATTTCATGTCCAATTGCATTTTATTTTAAACACTTATAACTATTTCACTCTCTCTCGCCGTCTCTCTCTCTCTCACACACACACACACACACACACACACACACACACACACACACACACACACACACACACACACACATCGTTTGATCACTCACACACACACACACACACACACAACACACATACTCACTCTCACTCACACACACACACACACACACACACACACACACACACACACACACACACACACACACACACACACACACACACACACACACACACACAGAGTACGTTTGAATCGATAATTTAATAGACACGAATCTTAAGATTTTCAACGCATGTCTAACGCGTTTAAAATACCCAATTTATTCCAAAGGGGACATATTATACCACCAGGTGGTATAATATATCCGGCTACTAGAGCCAGGCTAATCACACTCACACCTGGTGGTACAATATGACCCCTTTAAATAAAAAAGTAGCAGTGAGCCTGAGCCAGCAAGACAGAGTTCACAGGTCTGTGGGCCAACAGAACCCATACCCGCTTTACTAATAGGGTGTTTTCCCCTCAGACGGCCTCCTGGAGACCGGCCTGGGGTGACTTGGAAATGCAACGCCCCTCAGAGAAGAAGACGACAAAGAAGAAGAAAGAAAAGAAGTCACATTTCCATAAAGCGCTCGGCAGAGTGAACAGACAGCAACATAGACAATAAATAAAACGTCCGTCGACAAAACACTAACCGTATGAACACAGAATACTTAGGATTGCATAATACAACAAAAAAAAAAGATGAATCTAAAAACACATTTGTCGTGGCACGAATAAAACGTAAGTCATTTTCTCTCTTTTTTCAGTCTGAGCGATCGCGTTCTCTGCTCGTTGCTTTTGTGAATCTGATTGTCCTTCACAGGCGCATCGAATATGTGCACATACCGTACGACGCAGACGTCTGGTGGATAGAGGAACTACACCCATAGTCCAGCAGGACTACCTCAACAGTACCTGGACTCTCTTAGCAGGTGGGCTACTTAGTGCTTAGCTTAGCGTAGCCGCCGGAAACCATTGTCACGATGCAGAGCCAAACCATGTGCGCACACAACAAATGTATTCTCTCAGCAGAATAGCCAGTGATTTCTGATTGGATTTCAATACAGGTGCTTTGACATACCTTAGATTTAAATAAAGGTCATATACTTTGGTGTTTTTACAGGTCTTGGCGAGTTACAAACGATGACCCCCGTCCTCAGGAATAGTTTGAAGCGTAGTGCACTGCACTCACTCTCGTTAACCGACCCGGTCTCATTTTTTTTTTATCTTTAAATTAATTTATGGACATGATTATAGTGATGCGAGCAGTTTCTCCCCACACAACATCCGCCAGAAAACGGCGTATCGACCGTACGAGTCCTTTGTCCAACGCGTCACGCGACCGCAGCCCAACGGGACCTGGGATCTAACAACGCATACAAAAAATAAAACCAATGATGTATAAATAAAAGGCATTTATAAAATAGGACAGACGCATGTGATAAGTAACAGGACCCTTTGACCTTTGAGACAGGACGACCCCGCCCCGTCCTCTTAAATACTAACGCGTCCTGTGTGTCTGTGCTCGGTCCATCCCTCCGCCCTCACCTCGGCACCTTGTGCGGCGCGAGGTCAACCACCTCGACTTCCCGAAGCGATGAATGAAACCGACAACCATTTTTTTTTTTTTTTACAACCATAGAAAAATAAATCAATTGCAAACATGGAAAGATACATCTCATATACATATACAATAAACTTCTATATAAAATAGTTTTTATTTACATATATACAGGACAAGGAAAAAAAAAACGGGAACTGTATAATGTCCACCTGAACAGGTGAGAGGTACTGAACTGTATGGCTTGATTGGAAAGAAAATGTAAGACATCTTACGGACACCCACTCTATGTACATAGTTTACACGGCTCCTCCTCCCTGGAATGATACAGTTCTGGGGGTCGACCCCCGGCTCGCGGTTCCCCATCTCCTCTCCCTGAGGAAGACGATGGGTCGACGTTCCCGCCACCTGCTCCTTCGGTGATCTACGGCCGGGGGCCGCAAGTGAACGATTACAAAAAGAGATGAGCGGGAGCGATAGATCCAGCCGGCGCGGCTCCGTCATCGGACCTCCGGCAGCAGGTCGCCCCGGTGGTCCGGTCGCCCGCCTCCCGCCCGGAGGGGGCGTGTGTTTGGGGGACACGGGGGGACAGGGGGGGACGGGCTGGCGGGGTTCCAGTGTGTAGCCTCGGTCGGCCCGGTGATTCGGCGCCTCCCCCCTCCCTCGGGGGTCCCTGTCGATCGCCCCGGGAGCACCAGTAGATCCAGCTCGGCCCCTAGAGGCAGCAGCGTCCCCGAGGGGCCCCTGAGGGGCCCCTGAGACCAGGGCCTGGGGTGTGAGCTCTGTGTTCGTTGGTTTGTCTTCCTACAGAAGGCTCCTTCAGTAGTAGCCCCCGGGGTGGGGGGGGGACCCGGTCAGCACAGGATGGACATCCCCTCGGCGGTGACCAGCTGTCCCGCCGAGGGGTCGTAGGTCCCGGCCAGGCAGTACAGGTCTGGCGGGGCGGGCCGCTGGCCGTGGGTCAGGCGCTCGTACTCCTCCCGGGTCACCACCCGGCACTTGTGAGAGATGGTCTGGACGTCGTTCTCGTCCTCGTGGCACGACTGGTACAGGGCATGCTGGGAAAAAAACACCACAACAAAGGTTCACTGACGGAACTCAAAGAAAGGATCACACACACACACACACACACACACACACACACACACACACACACACACACACACACACACACACACACACACACACACACACACACACACACACACACACACACACACACACACACACACTTTAAACCATTGATGGGGTGCCGGCGGGGGTTCAGGCGTGCGCCCTCTCACCTTGCTCTCGGGGTGCTTCTTGCCCAGCTTGGTCTCCTCCGGCCGGTAGAACCACTTGACCTTCACCACCATGCTGGCCGTCCACGACTCCCAGAAGTTCTCGATGCGGCCCACGAAGGGCAGGTGAGGCCGGCCGGCCGTCAGGAACACGGCGCAGTCGCCCACCTTCACCGTGTCCCGGCCCCGCACGATGGCCTTGTAGAACAGCTTCCGGGCCTTCCCCTTCAGCCCGCGCCGCTGGGGGGGGAGACGGGGGAGACGGGGGGTTAGACGCTGCCGCTCACGCGATGGAGGAAGCACGGTTCTGACGGCGCGGTGTGGATCCAGACAGACGCGCTTAAAGGCGAATTTTTTTCCGTAGAAAAACCTGCGTCGCAAACGGATGAACGGCGCGGACGACCTGCTTCAGGCGGACGGCGAGGTAACCGCTCGAGTTGGAAAGACCGGAAGTCTCCACGAAATCCGTGGACAGCTCATCAGCGTGATTGTTGCCGTTTGCGGACCCCCAGAGCTCTATAATATATATAATAAACTATAATGGCCGGTTCAGACTACACGATACTCAGACATCCCTCCAGGATTTATCATGTCACACTTTACGATCACAGAGCCAGGAAATCGGGCGTCGTCCCGTCGGAAGACCGTCACACTACAGGATTCGAGGGTGCGATGCTCTTTACTTTTGTATCATTCACGTTTCCAAGATATTTAGAAAATCAAAGGTTCAGAACTGACATAAATGATTTTTTTTACATTTTTGTCATAAAGGTTCCAGTAGTTTTTATATCTGCTCAATGCAGCAACTCCTCACAGTAGTTGCGTTGGGCGAGTGACACGAGCGATACAAAGTACCCGCCGCAACAACGTAGCCTAGCAACAGAGCGTCAACAATGGATCGCGAGGACCTAGCACGAGGCGTTACGCTGGGGGTTTAGGTTTGTGATAGGTTATGGCTATTAGCACGTCAACAGCTGTTGGCTCCAAACTTACCAGGTAGGTCAAGGGCGTCGGCTATTTCTCGCCAGGCTGTATCCCTTCACCCTATCGAGGAACTCCTTTGTGGATACGTCGAAAATACAGGGACGTGGCTGCCCCATTTCAACCAAAGTTGTCTCCATTACGTTGTTCCATTTTCTCTCGTTTTCTTCATGAGCATTCTTCTTCTTGCTATTGATCGCATTCATTTTTTGTAGTAGTTACTGTGTACTCAGCGTAGTGCAGTGAAGTCAGTTGGTAAACACTGAGCTCCAGCTGTTCGTAGGGTTCCCTCACGCAACTGGGGGCGTGGTTCCCTCATGATAGCTACGTCATGCGATTCCCCAAAAAATTCTGACATGCCAAACTTTTCGTCGTGGGGCTTTCGAATGTCGCAGACGAAAACATCGCAGATCGCAAGCATGTCACATTACAAGACCTCGTCTCGTCGCCGACCTGTCAAAAGTCGTGTACGATTCGCAAATTTGTCTGCGACGAAAGAATCGGGGCAAAATCGGGCTGAAATCGTGTCGTCTGAACCGGCCATAATGTAATATCATATCAATATGATATACATAACGTCACGGACAAAAGCAGGGTGCAACCTTCGGGTGATATTATGAGTCCTAAACGATGGCTTTGGGTTCTCCGGCGTCTCCGGTACGTCAACAGGTTAGGACTTCTAGTGGTGCTCGGCTGTGGGTGGGAATCAATTGGCGCAAAGAAGCTTTGGCTGGTGCCCTCCTACACTGGCACCAGTGTTTTTTAGTTTGCGGGATCAAACTTGGTGTCCTTAACTTGGTGTTAAACTTTATAAACGCCTTCTGGTGTTAAAGCACAGTTGGCGCGGTCGTCCCTGCAGCACGACTCGAGAAACGAACAGAACGGAAAAAGACACGCGTCTCCAAGGAGCACCGGGGCTACCCTGACGTCTCACAACCGACGGGGGCTGTCCACCGAGACCTGAGGCTCGTCGGGGGGTCTCACCTGGGTGGGGTTCCCCGACCACTTCCACAGCGGGCGCCCTGAGAGGAAGGAGGGGGTCTTGGGCCGGGGGGGGGCGGGGCCGTCGTCGGGCAGCATGCGGGGCTTCTTCCCCCCTCCCTCCCTGGAGGACGGCCTGGAGGCGGAGCCACTGGACTCCTTCCTCTTGGGGGGTTCCCGCCGGAGACCTGCTCGGCGGGACCTCCTCCTTTCGGGTGGGCCGCGGCCGGCGCCTTGGCGGCGAAGGAGGAGGAGCGCCGGGGGTGGGGGGGCCCGGCGGCAGCGGGGTCGTGCGGCGGCAGCAGCCCCCCCCGGTGCGAGGAGAGGCAGCTCTGCAGCATGAGGGCGGAGCTCTCCTCGTCCTCCGAGCTGTAGGAGGAGTCGTTGTCCGAGGAGCAGAGGGAGGAGCTGGACAGCGAGCCCGAGGAGGAGGAGCTCGAGGAGCCCGACGAAGACGAGGACACCGAGAGGCGGGACAGGAAGCTGCCAGAGGTGCGCAGCCCCCCCGCGGCGGGGGCCAGCGCCGCCGCCGCGCTCCTGCTCCTCCTCCTGCGCTCCTCCTCCTCCTCCTCCTGCTCCTCCTCGTCCAGGTCTGAGTAGGAGCTGTGGCAGTCGCGGTGGGAGCTGAAGCCAGGGTCCCCGTACTCCCCCAGGGCCAGGGAGGGGGCCGGCTTCCTCTGGGACGGGGCCCCCTTCAGGAGGAGGGGGGCCGTCTGGGGGGCTGCCCCCCCCTTCTTGTTGTCCTTGACCAGCAGGACCGGGTGGCTGTAGGCCTCTGCTCTGGGCGGCCCCCCCACCCCCTTGGAGACCCCGAACACGGACCCCCCCAGCGACAGCAGGGCCTTGCTGCTCTTGGTCTTGGGGGAGGTCACCCCCTCGTGGTCCAGCTTCACCAGGAACTCCGTGCCGGACTTCCTGCTCCGGGGGGCGCCCGTCTCCCCGTCCTGCCGGCGCTTGTGGCCGTAGGTGGGCCCCCGGGGGCCCAAGGAGGCCCCGGGCCCTGAGGTCTGGGCGCAGAAGGAGGAGTAGCCGTTGGCGATGCTGCTGAAGGAGTCGACGGCGAAGGAGCTGCTGTTGAAGAGCCCCTTGGCGGGGGCCGAGGAGAGGGCCGCCGCCGGGGGGAACGGGAAGCGCTCCGCGTCAGGCTTCCCTCGGGGGGGCTTCTTGGGGACCCCGCCCCCGTTGAGCTGGAACAGGTTGTCCGAGGAGGACCTCCTCCTGGGGCCGGCGGCCATGGAGGGCCAGGACAGGAAGGAGGAGAGGTTCTTACTGGCGTTCTCCGCCTGCTGCTGCTTCTGCTTCTTCCCTGAACCCTTGGGCCGACCTGCAGCGGACACAACATGTCGAATGTTAAACGGACGCCATTTATACAGGCATCTATACAGGCATTTATACAGGCATCTATACAGGGATTTATACAGGCATCTATACAGGCATTTATACAGGCATTTATACAGGCATTTATACAGCGCTGTTCTAACCAGCGGCCGCTCAAAGAGCTTTACAATATCGCCCAACATTCACCCATTCATGCACACATTCACACACTGACGGCGGTGTCAGCCACGCAGGGCGACAGCCAGCTCGTCAGCAGTCAGGGTGAGGTGCCTTGCTCACAGACACCTCGACAGGAGGAGGAGCCGAGGATCGAACTAGCAACCTTCCGGTTACCAGCCAACCCGCTCCACCTCCTGAGCCTCATGCTCGGGGGAACTATGCGGCGTCCAGGTGAACTCTGAACCAGTGGGTCTCGAGTCTTCTGTGGACTCATTACTTCCTCAAACACAAGGAGGGGGTCCCACCTGGCCTCCTCTTGTGGACCACCGGGGTCTGGCTGTTGGAGGCCTCAGCGCCGGAGGCGGTGAGCCTGTCCGAGGGTCTGTCCCGCTGGGGGGTCTGGTCCAGACCGGAGCCCCTCCGCCCGATGGTTCCTCCGGGGAGCAGGACCGGAGGGGAGGACTCAGAGCCTGACGGAGGAGGAGGGACAGCTGGGGGTTAGCTACGTCATGGAGGAGCAGGCCGACGGAGACAGACGCAGGAGGCCACGGACACACAGGGGGGGGCCGGACACTCACAGTGGATCTGGTACCCCGGGGGCAGCAGACGGATGTTGGGGAGCGAGATCCTTCCCCGATCTCCGTCGTCAAACTCCACCATCAGACCGCCCAGCTTCACCTCGTCCGACGCGGCGCCTGGAAAATGTAATATATTAAATAAGTTAATTCAATCATGTTTTGGGTTCCGGTGGAACTAAACTAAGACATTTGTGCTGATTAAATTTAAGGATTCAAGAATCCTTGAATCCTTAAATTTAATCAGCACAAATGTCACTAGTTTATGACTTAATAATCGATTCAAACAACGGCGGCCGGTGCATTGACAGTCCAGGTGACTCTCAGGTGCATGTGTGGGGTGACCCCTCACCTCTGCGCACGTATCCGGGGTACAGACAGCGGGACCTCTCGCTCCAGTAGGCGCAGACCCGGGTCCCCTCGGTGAGCAGGGCTTCGCTCTCCGGCCGCACGTCCAGTACCTGGGGGGGGGAGAGGCGGTCATCCATCAGTCGCTGGAGGGTCGGACCCACTAACGAGGAGCTAGCAGCCAGAGGCCTCACAGGACGGACTCACACCTGTCGTCAGCCACACGGCCGAAGAGAGAGAGAGAGAGAGAGAGAGAGAGAGAGAGAGAGAGAGAGAGAGAGAGAGAGAGAGAGAGAGAGAGAGAGAGAGAGAGAGAGAGAGAGAGAGAGAGAGAGAGAGAGAGAGAGAGAGAGAGAGAGAGAGAGAGCCTTGTGTGGTCCCCCGTGCCCCCTATCTGCTGCCAAGGTGCCAGTCAGCGCTGAAAGCAGCGGAAGCGCTGGTCACTAAACCCTGACTGCTGAGTAAGACCGAGCCGGCCCTGAATGGAGGCGCTTGTGATTGCAGGTTGCCAGATCGCCCCTAAAATCCCCTTTATCCCCGCCACACCCCCCCCCCCCCCCCCCCCCCCACCCCCCCCCCTCCCCCCCCCCCCCCCCCCCCCCCCCCCCCCCCCGCGCCCCCCCCCCCCCCCCCCCCCCCCCCCCCCCCCCCCCCCCCCCCCCCCCCCCCCCCCCCCCCCCGTTCGGAATATAGCGCGAGCCCCCCCCGCCCCCCCCCCCCAGCCCCGCGACATGGCGCCCCACAACGCGGGCCCTTCCAGCATCCGCCACTCTCTGGGGGGCCATTCAGGGAGCGCTCATTTACTGTTGCCATGGCGAGAGGGAGGAGAGAGAGAGAGAGAGAGAGAGAGAGAGAGAGAGAGAGAGAGAGAGAGAGAGAGAGAGAGAGAGAGAGGGAGAGAGAGAGGAGAGAGAGAGAGAGAGAGAGAGAGGGAGAGGGTGAGAGAGAGGGAGAGGAAGAGAGAGAGAGGGAGAGAGAGGGTGAGAGAGAGGAAGAGAGAGAGAGAGAGGGAGAGAGGGAGAGAGGCAGAGAGGCAGA
The DNA here is from genome assembly GCA_900291075.1 of Melanogrammus aeglefinus. NCBI lineage: Eukaryota > Metazoa > Chordata > Actinopteri > Gadiformes > Gadidae > Melanogrammus > Melanogrammus aeglefinus. Next base: position 42,713 of record OLKM01001749.1, on the reverse strand, counting down.
GGGAGAGAGAGAGAGAGAGAGAGGGAGAGGGTGAGAGAGAGGGAGAGGAAGAGAGAGAGAGAGAGGGAGAGGGTGAGAGAGAGAGAGAGAGGAAGAGCGAGAGAGGGAGAGAGAGAGAGAGAGGGAGAGAGGCAGAGGGAGAGAGAGAGGAAGTGAGATAGAGGGAGAGAGGGACTCTTTGACTGGCGAGGTGTGAGTTTTTGTTGGTCGAGCATCTGAGTGTGTGCTGTGTGTGTGTGTGTATCTGTGTGTGTGTGTAGCTGTGTGTGTGTGTGTTTGTGTGGCGGTGGCGTGGGCCGGTATCGAGGCGCATTATAGGGGGGGGGGGGGGAGGTGGGGGTGTCAAGGGGAAAATAAATGTCTGTTGGACGTATTGAAAGACAAGAAAGTGGAAGTACAGCGTAATTAGAGCCAGCTGCTTTGTGATGAGTGTTTACACAAGAGTACAGCTGCCAAGAGAGCTGAGAGAGAGAGAGAGAGAGAGAGAGAGAGAGAGAGAGAGAGAGAGAGATTGAGAGAGAGAGCTTGAGAGAAGAAAAGAGAGCGAGAGAGATAGAGAGAGAGAGAGAGAGAGAGAGAGAGAGAGAGAGAGAGAGATCTTGAGGAGAAAAGAGGGCTTTGCATAGGCTTTGTGTGTGTGTGTGTGTGGTGTGTGTGGTGTGTGTGTGTGTGTGCTTGTGCGTCGTGTGTGTGCGCCGCGGATGGGTGGGGGTCATATTATGAGCAGCGACGAAGCGTGTTGTGTGTTGGAACGAGAGCGGAGAAAGAGAGAGAGAGAGCAACAGAGAGGGCGAGCGAGCGAGGCGAGGTCTGTATGTAAACACGCCAAAGTCAGTGTGAGTGACAGCTGTGACACTTATTGTGGCGCATTAATGATTGCTAAGGCCGCACGAGAGGGGCGGCTCTGTTGCGGGTACATTACCCTTGAGTGGTTATATTTGCCGTGTCATTCCATTATAAACTCTCCG
>OLKM01001749.1:7500-35000 GCA_900291075.1 Melanogrammus aeglefinus | reverse complement strand
AGAGGCCGTGAGGGCGCCATGGCGACGCTCGAACGCTGGGGTTGGACGCGTTGGGGCCACGTTTGATGTGGTCGACATCGGGAACCAGTTAAGAGCAAGATTGAGAGTCGTTGTGGTCGTCTTTGAGGAGAGTGGAGGGGACCCCCGTCATGAATTGTGAAATGATATTCAAATAACATTTATAGAATCGTTGCTTTCACACGGTTAGATCAGACTGACACGTGTGGTGATGTGTGACCTGCACACACACACGTACACACGCACACATACACGCACACATCCGGACAGACACACATACACAAACACACACGCGCACACGCATACACTGAGACGTACACGCGCACACACACACACACACACGCCCCCCCGGGGGTCCGGGTGTGACTGTTATCGTCGGGCCGTCGGTGTGTCTCTTGAAGAATACAACAGGAAGTGACTTACGGCTTCCTGCAGCAGTTGTTCCAGCGAGTAGATCCTGGGTCGGTTTCCCCTCTCTCCGTCAATAACAAGGCTGAAGCTGGAGTGAGAACACAGAGAGAGAGAGAGAGAGAGAGAGAGGGAGAGGGAGAGGGAGAGAGAGAGAGCGAGGGAGAGAGAGAGAGGGAGAGAGAGCGAGGGAGAGGGGGAGAGAGAGAGGGAGAGAGAGGGAGAGAGAGCGAGGGAGAGGGAGAGAGAGAGGGAGAGAGAAAGAGAGGGAGAGGGAGAGAGGGAGAGAGAGCGAGGGAGAGGGAGAGAGAGAGGGAGAGAGAAAGAGAGAGGGAGAGGGAGAGAGAGAGCGAGGGGGAGAGAGAGAGAGAGAGAGAGAGAGAGAGAGAGAGAGAGAGAGAGAGAGAGAGAGAGAGAGAGAGAGAGAGAGAGAGAGAGAGAGAGAGAGAGAGCGAGGGAGAGAGAGAGAGAGTTACACACAGATGAGGAGTGAGTCTATTTCTGGAGGGATGGTGTGTGCGGCAGGCTACTGGTCTCAGCCCCTCATGTTTCTGTGCTACCTGAGCCCAGAGGGGCCCTACTGGCCCCAGCACAGGTCAGGTGGGAGGGACAGGGGGGTTACGTAAGGGAGGGAGAGGGGGAGGGAGAGAGAAGGGAGGGAGAGGGGGAGGGAGAGAGAGAAGAGAGGGAAGGTGGGACGGAGAGAGAGAGCGAGAGAGAGCCCGCAAGAGAGACAGATATGGAGGGAAAGAGGGAGAGAGGGGGAGGGTTTGAAAGCTCTTGGTAGGAGGCCTGTGGACCCCTGCTGGGATGGTGTACTCTTCAGTGCCGGTCATAACGTAACGTAGGACCTCACACCGGATCAACTGAGGTCCAGCTGTTACCAGAGTGTGTGTGTGTGTGTGTGTGTGTGTGTGTGTGTGTGTGTGTGTGTGTGTGTGTGTGTGTGTGCGTGTGTGTGCGTGCATGTGTGTGCATGTGCGTGTGTGTGCGTGCGTGCGTGCGTTTGTGTGCATGTGTGTGCGTGTGTGTGTGTGTGTGTGTGTGTGTGTGTGTGTGTGTGTGTGTGTGTGTGTGTGTGTGTGTGTGTGTGTGTGTGTGTGTGTGTGTGTGTGTGTGTGTGTGTGTGTGTGTGTGTGTGTGTGTGTGTGTACGTGTGTGTACGTGTGTGTGTGCGTGTGTGTGCAGGTCCTTACATGGCGGGCAGCTCCAGGGTGTGGACCCGGGCGGCGTACAGCAGCTCGTCCTCCTTGGAGATCAGAACCTTCAGCCCGTCAGCCAGCAGCTCTCTGCTCAGCACGCAGGACGGAGCTGGAGGGGACACCAGGACCGCCCCGTTAGACCGGCTCCTCAGAGACCAACCCACGCAAGACCCCCCACACAGCACTGAGCGGACCGGAGACCACCCGGAAATCAGCCCCCGACTTCAGCATCCGACCCGGAATCACTGAATCCAGGATCCACTTTTAAACGGAGATCGCTTTGAATCGAGAACCGGTTCTGAATCGAATCGTGACTCCCAAAAAAAACAGAGAGGGAGACCCAGAAAGACCCCCCGACCGCCCCCCCCCAGAGGAGCTGGTTCGGCCATCACCTTGGGGCCCTCTGTGGCTGTAGGAGAACACCCGGCCCTCCTCGCCCTCAGAGAAGCTGCTGTCGTCCATCTGGAAGCCTTCGTCGGCCGCGAAGCTCTCCAGGAGACGGCTCACAGCCCGGCCCTTCTGCTGGGGGTGGGGGGTGAAGGATGGATTGGTGGATGAAAGGAAAAGAAAGGAAGAGAGGAGATCAACGCTGGTCCGACTCGTCGGGCCAGCGACCTCCCGGTAGGGGTCTGACCGGTACCCTGAACACAGCCTCCGCGGTTCAACTCGAACTACAGCAGGACCAGAGCTCCACCCGCGGCGTGTGCGTCCTTCCCCCCCCCTCCATGGAGATCTGATTGGGTTAATCCACTGATGAGCAGCGGTCATCGGGGAGCACCGGGGACCGGCATCGATTGCTTGATTGCCCGAGCAATTAGCTCCCTTTAATTAAGTGAGACGGGTTACCTGGGTCTCCCGGCACCTCCGTCCTCGCTCGCCTGCCTGGCTCAGGGGCGCCCGGTCAGGACCCCCGGACAGCAAGCCGCCACTCCTCTTCTGGGGGGGGAGGACAGAGGGGGGGAGGGGGAGGCAGGGGGGGTGAGTGGGGAGGTCATGTGATCGCGGCCGTGACTCATGTGGAACACGAACGGGCGAACGCCGGGCGCAACGCGCGACCCAGCGACTCCTGTCCCGAGTGGGCAACGAGGGCGAGGGTTTGAGCGGCGGCTGGGGGGGGCGCGGTGAATCAGCGCAGCGCGTGATAGGTACAGCAAAACTGATCTTCACTGAATCGAGGCTCACGTGACCTCAGATCCGGTGAACGACACACCGTCTTAAGTCACCGAATGAAAAGAAAGAAAACCTTTCCCCTCTAAACAGACGAGTTCACCTAAGACTCTGCATAGCCACCCCCCCTTACCCACACACACCCCTCTGACGCACGTAACGTATGTGGTATGTCCTGGCACTTGCTTTGGATAAAAGCATCAGCTAAACACCCTTTATTAAAATTTAAGTGTAAGATCAAACTAATAGTCCTTACATTTCATTTTAGACCGGTTCCTGAACGGAAACGGTCTAAAATGAAATGTATGGACTATTAGTTTGATCTTACTTTGACTTATTATTCTTATTCAAACTGTTATATTTTGACGTTACGAATAAAAAATACCCCCCCCCCCACTCCCCACATCCGTTGAAAATCAAGAGCCACCCCCAACATAAGGCTGCCCCGAGCTGGCCCCCACAGTAACTAACGCCCCTGCAGAGAGCGGGCCCTGAGGGGAGGTCCTCAGGCGGCCCCTCACCTTGTTGACGGCCCCCCTCAGCATGGTGTTCTTGCGCGTGGCTCTCTTCAGCCTCTCGCTGGTGGTGGGGAAGGTGGCCAAGCCCATGGTCCGCCGGTAGAGGCCCCCGCCCCTGGGCCCCGGGCCCCCCCATCGGGGCCCCTCCTGGGACCCCTTCACCCCCTCCGTCCCCCGGCTGCTGGGGTGGTGCTTCTTCCCAGCGGCGGCCACGCCCATCCTGCAAGGGGCCCGCTTCCGCACCTTCACGTCCCCCTCGGCCCCGGATACGCGCTGGGAACCTGGGGCCAATCAGAGGGTTAGGCTGGGGCCAATCAGAGGGTTAGGCTGGGGCCAATCAGAGGGTTAGGCTGGGGCCAATCAGAGGGTTAGACTGGGGCCAATCAGAGGGTTAGGCTGGGGCCAATCAGAGGGTTAGGCTGGGGCCAATCAGAGGGTCGAGCGGCCCAATCAGGGACACGCTCAGCTAGGAGGAGCCGGGGATTGAACCAGCAACCTTCCGGTTACCAGCCGGCCCGCTCTACCTCCTGAGCCACACGCCGCCCAGGGACATGTGGTCACCCCGGTCGACCGCTTTGATCACTTCCTGTCGGTGACCACAGTCCCGCCCCCTTACCGTAGAGCTCCTGCCTCTCCCTCTTGTTCCGGGCCTTCTGATTGGCCTCCAGCTTGACGACGGAGGAGGGGGTGGGGCCGGTCATGCTGGAGCCGAAGTGGACGTCCCTCAGTGGCTGGGCTTTGAAGTAGTGTCCCTCGTCACTGTCGTAGCTGTCTTCCTCTTCCTCCTCGTCTGAATCGGGGAAGCACATGTTTAGGCGTGAGGCGGTTATGCCGTTAAATAAGCATAATTATGTTTTGTTGCTTTGTTTCTCGTGGCATATGAAACGGTTCCTCTTCCCGTCACGAATAGACGCTTGCGACGGCGTTTCTTCTGCTATTATTAATTGTTTCTCTTTTACGTATGAAGTCGGCGTCACACATCATCATCACAATAAATACATAAGGAAAGCAGAAAGTGTGAGTGTGTGTGTGTCTGTGTGAATGTGAGTCCGAGCTTGTGCGTGTGTGTGTGTGCTCGTGTCTAGACAGTCAAAACCAGAGCCCAGAGTCTAAGTGTGAGTGTGTTTTTGAGCCTGTGTGAGAGTCGGAGTGTGTGTGTGTGTTTGCCTGTGTGTGTGTGTGTTTGCCTGTGTGTGTGTGTGTGTGTTTGCCTGTGTGTGTGTGTGTGTGTGTGTGTGTGTGTGTGTGTGTGTGTGTGTGTGTGTGTGTGTGTGTGTGTGTGTGTGTGTGTGTGTGTGTGTGTGTGTGTGTGTGTGTGTGTGTGCCTGTATGCATGTCAGTCTGGCGCTCCGGGCTGCGGTGAAACCCAGCCCCCGGTTCCCCGTTGCCTTCAGACGGGTTCCACAGACACAGCTGTGTCCCCCCGTCTCCCCCGGCCTATCACCGGGGTGTCTGGTGTCTCCCTCCTCCCCCGTCTCCCCCGTCTCCCCCTCTGCCATCTACATCTCCCTCCCCCCCCCCACCCCGTCTCTGGTTTCAGCCGGTCTTAACACATTAACAACACGCCGGCACAGGAGATCAGCCTCCGGCTAAAAGCGTCCGTAATGGATCGTCCCGCGTTGGAAGAGACCAACCAAGCCCCCGATGGGGGAGGGGGGGGGTCTGTGTGTGTCTTGGCGCCGGGCCTCCGCCACTCAGACCCTCAGAATAGAGTACACAGTGAAAACGTCACGCTGTCCTGGCTCCCAGAGTTCCTGCTCTGAACAACCCAACGAGAGACGGCCCTCTCCAGTGCTTCCATGTCTTGTTTCTTTCAAAATGAAAATGAATCCATTTCAAGAGGTGAAAGTCACGGCCAATCCAGACCAGTCGAGGCGTTCATGTATCCCCCGGAGTATTAAAAGGGAAAGTTTGTAAACCGAACCGAAAATCGGTTGCTATGGAAACGTCACCCCCCCCCCCCCCACTGGGATCCCGTTCCCGGGGCTCGGTCCCGGTGGCTCACCTGGGTCGGACGAGGCGCTCTCCGGGGGGCTGCTCTCGCCGTCCTCCCCCGCCGCCCCCCTCCCCCGCGCCCGCAGCCCGCCCCCCCGCGGCCGGCCCAGCTGGGAGGGGGTCTTGGTGCGGGTGGACGACCAGCTCCTCTTCCTCCCCACGCCGCTGAAGAGCGCGGGCCACGCCTCCTGGGAGCCGCTGTCCCCGCTGGCTGCTGAGGGAGGGGCAGACGGTAAGGACGGACAGACGGTAAGGAGGGAGACGGTAAGGAGGGACAGACGGTCAGGACGGACAGGCAGACAGGATGGACAGACGGTCAGGATGGACAGACGGTCAGGATGGACAGACGGTAAGGAGGGGCAGACGGTAAGGAGGGACAGACGGTCAGGACAGACAGACAGACAGTCGGTCAGGACGGACTGAACCTAGGACGGACTGAACCTACTTAGCAGACGCACTCATCCAGAGCACAACAGTGAGGATAGCTGCTTTAATATTTAGGTGTGTATGTGTGTTTGTATGCATATGTGTGTGTGTGTGTGTTTGTATGCATATGTGTGTGTGTGTGTGTGTGTGTGTGCATTCATGTGTGTTTGCATGTTTGGCCTGTGCATGTGAGTGTGCGTGAGTGCGTGCATGCATGTGTATGTGTGTGTGTGTGGGTATATGTGTGTGTACTTGGTGTGGCTCCAGAGAGAGAGAGCTTCTGATATCTTTCTGGTCCCTCCTGAGCAGACGCTTTAATCCAAAGCAGCTCGGAGTGAATTCTAGCTGCTTTAAAGGTGCTGTAGGTAAGATTTAGGAGCCGTTATCCGAGTGTAATTTGTGATGAATGACCGAGCTGTTCGTCAGCTATGAGTGAGTGAAATGATCTGGGAGAATATCTATCTTCACGACTCAGTATGAGATCGTTTTGGTATGAGACAGCTCCCAGCTCGTTTCTGACCAATCAGGAGATCTCTTCTGGTGATTAGGGGAATCCGTTTTTTCCGTTTGTCAATCAAGGTGAATGTAATGCTTCTCAATACCAGAGATACTTAGAAAGGGAGGGAGCAGATTGAGGGGAAAATCTCTCGTTACCGCACTCCCAACGTTTCCTACAGCAGCTTTAAGTAGCAATCACTTGGGGGTAATGATCTTCCTCCAGGATCTTGTGTACAGGAAGTGTACGTTATTTTGGGGATCAAACCCACCTGTGTCGCTCTGCCCTCCGGACCCCCGCCTGCCCTCGGACTTCCTGTTGCCTGGCGTGGCGTGCCTGTGCTTGGGGGCGGAGCCGGCGCCGGTGGGCGAGGCCTCCTTGTCTCTGGCGTCGCCCCCTGGCCCGGACCTCTTGCCCTGGACCTTCAGCCTGGGCTGGGCCCCGGGGCCGGACAGCTTGGAGGAGTCCAGGGGCCCGTAGAGACCACCCTTCCTGCAACCCTGGACTTTTATCTGCAGCAGCAGCAGAGAGAGATGAAAGCACAGCAGGGAGAGGGGGAGGGAGGGAGGGAGGGAGGGGGGGAGAGAGAGGGAGGGAGGGGAGGAAGAGAGAGGGAGGGAGAGAGGGGGGAGGGAGGGAGGGGAGAAGAAGAGAAGAGGGAGAGTTATTTCTCTGGTCCCCCTGCGGTTGCCGTGGCAGTAAAGGCAGCGCAGCCTCACACAGAAGAAAGCGTTTCTCTCCCGCAGAGAGAGGGATAAAGGAATGGGAGAACACATTAATATGGAGATGGTTGTGTTCTCCCGGCGCTGTGGCCGGGCCCACGAGGGCCGGCCCTCATTAGGAGGAGCCGGGGACAAAGGGAAACATCACACGCTTAACACAAACCAGAGCCAAACGCAAACTTCAACTCTGTGTCTTTAACAAAAGAGACCACGGAAGAGAGGGGGGAGGGGCCGGGCACAGACCTGGGTGCTGTTCAGACGCTCGAAGCTCCGATTGGACAGCTTCTTCTTCCTCCTCTGGGAGTCCCCGCCCCCAGCGAGCTCCTCGGGGGACAGGTTAAGCCCCGCCCCGATGGACCTGTCCGTCAGGAGCAGAGGAACAGACAACATTAGAGGTGGGAGAGAGAGGAGCAGGAGAGAGGAGACACTGAGCTGGGGGGGGGGGGGGGGGGCAGAAACATCAGAGCAGCGGCGACACTAAACACGATGAGTCACAGACCGTTTGGGATTCAGGAGCCGCGCTTTTATTGTCTGATAAGGAGAATATGAGACAAGAGAAGAGGAACAGTGTCGCTTACACACACGCACCAACTCACACACACACACACACACATATACACACTCACACACACACGGCTAAGACATTCCACAGATACAACGCTCTAATCCTAGAGTGCCCCCAAGAGTTTCAGGTCCCTTGTTAGAGCAGTTATTCCAGTGTGTGTGTGTGCGTGCATGTGTGCGTGCATGTGTTTCTGCATGCGTGCCTGTGTGTGTGCGTGCATGTGTGCGTGTAGATATGTACGTGTGTGTGTGAGCCTCCAGAGAGAGAGAGCTTCTGAATGCTCCAGCGATGGTTGAAGGCGTTACATTCGCAGGCGGCTCCATTGTTCTACCTCAAAATGAATCCTCAGATTTCAATATCACTGTGCCCCCCCACACACAGACACACGGCAGAGTACAGCTTCACAGGCCAAACACTCAGAGAGAAAGCCCTTGAATGTATGAATCTCTCTGCAGCCCATTCAGCGAGGCCAAGTGCGCTCAGAGACAAAAGGCACCAGACGCTATCTGGTGGCGTCAGGATGCTGTCATCAGTCATGTTGCCAACCGGTCCAATATCATCCATCTCTGGCTATTATTAGAGCGCGACTAGGAGTACTTACACAAACTGCAGTGCTCTTCTCCCTTGCACCTATACTGTACATGCAGTTATTTTCATATTGTGTGTTTACGTGTGGGTGTGTGTGTAGGTGGCTGTGCATGTTGAAAGATGTGGGTCTTGGTTTGTGTTTAACTACAGTGTGCTATATTCCAAAACATGTGAATCCTGTGTGTGTGCGCGCGCGCGCGCGTGCGTGCGTGTGTGCGTGCGTGCGTGTGCGTGTGTGACGGTTTCTAGTGAACATTGATCTGTGCTGCGGAAGGAGATGAGGAGAGGAGGTGGTGGAGGTGTTGGTAAAGAGGTGGGGGAGGCGAAGGAGGGTACGGAGGAGGATGTGGTGTGTGATGGAGGTGGGGGTCGAGGATGAGGCGTGTGTGGAGAAGGAGGTGGAGGATGTGGTGGTAAAGAGATGAAGGAGGATATGGTGGAGGAGGTGGTGTAGCAGACAGTGAAGACGTCTGCTCCGTCGACTGACAGCAGAGTGATGGTGGTGGCAGTGAAGTGCGAGTCGCCGCCGGGCGCCCCCCCCACCCCCACCCCCACCCCCACTGACATACGTGATGTGACAACGCCCCGCCCCCTTTCTCTCTCCCTCGCTCGCTCACAGATGGGGAGAGCCGGCGGGGTGACACGCACGCACGCACAGACACACGCACGCACGCACACAGACACACACACACGAGCACACACACACACACACACGCGCACACACGAGCACACACACACACACGCACACAGACACACACACACAGACACACACACACTAACTAATTAACCGAATTGATTAGCAGCGTGGCCATTGAGCCATCCTGTCCCCTAGGCCCCTCCCCCTTTTCTCGCTCCATTCAGAGAACCGCTGAAGCGAAGGACGGGTTCTCCGGCTACGAGGAACCACCGCGCTACACATGTTAATGAGCAGAGCAGGGCTGTCGCCCAGACGGCTTCAGGCTCTCACACACACACACACACACACATAGTCAACAGTCACACACGGACACAGACACGGGCACGGGCACAGGCACACGCACACACACACACAGTCACACACGGACACGGACACACACACACACACACACACACACACACACGTGTTTCCGCGTGATACTCGAGTCCAACACCGGTTGCACAGGGCCCAGGGGCGTGGCCCCGGTGTCCCACACACAGCGCCAAATCCCATTGGCCAGCGGTAAGGTCACCTGATCTAAAGGTTTCACTAACTGAAGCGGTCGTTATTCGCTGCCAGAGACCCCTCCCTCTCTCTCCCACCTCCCCTCCCCTTGGTTCGGGTGTGGCTGTCACACAGAATCATGCTCCCCCAACACCCAAACACCCCCCCCGCGGCTCAGATGGGATCTGTGACTCTACCCCGGGGAGAGAGGAGAGGAGAGAGGAGGAGAGGAGAGGAAAGGAGAGGAGGAGAGGAGAAGATAGGAGAGGAGGAGACGAGACGAGCGTAGGAGGAGAGGAGGAGAACAGAGGAGAGATGATTTACAGAGGTTGTAGCAGACTGGTGGTGACATCATGACATCACCGCATGGCTGCTGGGAAAACTGTGGAGCCATGCCCAGAAGAAACCAGCGAGAGAGAGAGAGAGAGAGAGACAGAGCGAGAGAGAGAAAGGCGAGGTGTAATGGAGAGTGTGGGAGAGAAACAGAGATAAAGAGAGAGAGTGATGGAGAGGGATGTGCAGAAGGAGAGAGAGAGAGAGAGAGAGAGAGAGAGAGAGAGAGAGAGAGAGAGAGAGAGAGAGAGAGAGAGAGAGAGAGAGAGAGAGAGAGAGAGAGAGAGAGAGAGAGAGAGAGAGAGAGAGAGACAGAGAGACAGAGAGAGAGAGACAGAGAGAGAGAGAGAGAGAGAGGCTCCACAGACACAGACCCCGGCAGTTCCATCCCCGCGGGGCGACCGAGGCAGGCAGCAGAGACAGAGACGAGCGAGGGCTGAGCGACAGCGGGCTCCGAGGTGGTAATACCGTCTCTAAGCCCTCTCAAAGCCGCCCATGTTGACGCAGCTAATTGAAACATTACAGCAAAACTCGCCCGTCGCGATCGGGGCGAACAACTGCACACTGTTTAACCACTGTCTTCACAGCTGAGCTTTGCTCTTGTGTGTGTGTGTGTGTGTGTGTGATCACACACACACACACACACACACACACACACACACACACACACACACACACACACACGAACACACTGCTACGGCATCCTAGCCCTCGCTGAGCGATAGATTGTGAGGCGCACGCAATCTGACACTGGTTTAAACACAGATATATGGTTAGCATCTTATCCTAGCTAGCATGTTGCATGCGGGGAATGGGTTAACCTGGTGATGGTTAGTGCTTGCACTTGGTTCACACACAAACACACACACACACACACACACACACACACACTACACACACACACACACACACACTACACACACACACACACACACACACCACACACACACACACACACACACACACACACACACTGTCAAACCGTCCCCCACACCACCCTACAACCGACGCCCCGCCTCTGACTGCTCCCTGATTGGCCGGCGGCCGGCCGGTGCTGTGTGATTGGTGCAGAGGGCTGCCACTCACCGGGGCTTCCTGTGGCCCTCGGAGGAGGAGGCGGAGGGGCAGAGGGCCGCCAGCGCTGCCGGCTTCTTCTTCCGGGGTCGCCCCGGACCCCGCCGCACCGGGCTCTGGGGCATCTCCTCCTTCCTGCTCACACACACACACACACACACACACACACACACACACACACACACACACACACACACACACACACACACACACACACACACACACACACACACACACACACACACACACACACACACACACACACACACACACACACACACACACACACACATACATGGAACGACACACACATTAATATTTGTTCATTGCACACACACAGCACGCGCACACACACACACACCTACACACACACACAGAGGGTGTCACTCACTGGTTCTCGTGTTTCCTCTGGAGTTTGGCGAGCTCCCTCTGCTTCTCTTTGTAGCAGCGCTGCAGCTCGGCTAGCTTCACACGCATAGCTAGCACTGGGCCGTCCATCGCCTCCATGCCGCCTTTAGCTGGACACACCTGGAAGGTACGTGGCATTAGCATTAGCAATGACTGAAATGACTGAGGTACGTAGCATTAGCACTACGGTTAGCGATGATATAGGCAAATAGCATTAGCATTGACTGAAGCTACGTAGCATTAGCGTTAATTGATTGGTGTGTCGGTGTGTTGTCCTACCGGCTCGTTGCGCGGCGTCCAGCTGCACTTCCTGCGCAGGTTGAGGGTCCTTCGGGCCCCGGGCCCCGCCGGCCCCCCGCAGGACTCGCCCACCTGGGACCCCAGCTCCAGGGCGCGGGCCGTTGCCAAGGTAGCGAGGCTGTGGAGGTCGAAGATAAGCAGCTCCTCTCCTGAGAGACACAGCGCGGATACGAGTCAGTGATACCAGTGTATCCAGAGATACCAGTGAAGTCATCAATATTAGTGCAGCAACACAGCATAACATTACATTTTACATTTACCATTTGGGGCATTTAGCAGACGCTTTTATCCAAAGCGACTTACAATAAGTACATTTGTCATAAGAAGTGCAACATTATATCGCTGTCAGTACAGTAAGGATGTTCATAGAACCAAGTGCAAGTACAACAATCGCTAGGCTAACCAATTCCTCGTGTTACAGCAATGATAGCAGCTACTGAAGTAGCTACACAGTTAAGTACTATAATACAATACAATACAACACAATACAATACAGTGTACAATGGTGGCCAGAAGGGGGAGGGTGGCTATGCAGAGTCGAGGTGGACTCTGAACAGGTGAGTCTTGAGTCTTTTTCGGAAGATAGTGAGCGACTCTGCGGTCCTGAGAACGGCAGGGAGCTCGTTCCACCACTGAGGTCCCAAAACCGAGAAGAGTCGTGACTTTGCTGAACGACCACAAATGTTTAATGTTCTTTGCCTGTGTAGTAAATGAGCTAGTCACGGGACGGTATCGGATTGGCATAAGCTTGAGTATTCACAATACCCGATTTTTTTAGGCATTTTAGGCAGTATTGGAGGAATTTCCGTTACTGGTATCGGTATCGGAACCACTCTAATCGATACCAATACATCAGTGATACAAGTGCGCTCAGTGATACCAGTGAACTCAGTGATACCAGTGCACTCTGCAATACAAGCGCACCAACCGAAACAAGTGCACCAACCGAAACCAGTGCCCTCAGCGAACATAACCCTCTCTAAATCCTCCCCAAAGGAACTTATGCAGTCATTTCCGTCAGCCATTGAAAATGCAATCATCTCCAGTATTGTTATTGTCGGGACGGTGTTATGACGGAGATGGTCAGGTTATTGCGCTGCAGTGAAAGGTCCGGTAACTGACTCCGGGGAGGGGGCGTGGCCTCCAACGGGTACCCGCTGAGAGGGTCACAGGCCGCACAGTCAGTGGTTTATGTACTGTGCGGACCTTTAATGGATTCCATGGCTCCCGACCCAATGCAATGGACTTTAATATCTTAACAAAACCCTTGGACTGGTGAATCACGCCACAGAGCTGATTGTTGCGCGGATGTGTGGAGCGATGGGGGCCGCTCCCCGGGGGCCGGGAACAACAGCATCATCGTGTCGTCAAAGAAAAACAAGGCTGACTGGAGGGTTGAGCTGATGATACCTTCTGCGTTCGTCTGGGAGGAGCCTCTTTTGGGAGCAGTTAACAGCTTTAGGAGGCTTTGAGGAACACCGAGCCTCCTCGTGGTGCACCAGTTAAAACAACACACCGCACTTTGAAAAAACAAGAAAGCTTTTAAAAGCCACTTAAGAACAATGGGCTCCAATTAGCCAGGCAGTGCCCGGGGGGGGGGCAGAACACAGAGCGCTGTTGTGATTACACGCTAACTTTTCAGCGGGCGCGAGTCGCGGCGCACGGGGAGATGAGGAAGCAATTTGCGAGCGTTTCAGTCGCTGTTTTCTGTGCGTTTCACCGCGAGTCTGTTACAGAGCGAGAGTGTTTTGGTGTTTTGGGCTTTTGCGCGCCGCATCGTCCGTCGATCAGCCCTGCAGCCCGACGGAGGAGAGGGAAGTGATCCCCGATGGAAACCAGAGCAGACTGACAGCGGGGGAAATGAGGCCGGACAGCAGAGGGCTGAAGGCCCAGAGAGAGAGAGAGAGAGAGAGAGAGAGAGAGAGAGAGAGAGAGAGAGAGAGAGAGAGAGAGAGAGAGAGAGAGAGAGAGAGAGAGAGAGAAGAGAGAGAGAGAGAGAGACAGAAGAGAGAGAGAGAGAGAGACAAAGAAGAGAGAGAGAGAGAGAGAGAGAGAGAAGAGAGAAGAAGAGAGAGAGAGAGAGAGACAAAGAAGAGAGAGAGAGAGAGAGAGAGAGAGAGAGAGAGAGAGAGAGAGAGAGAGAGAGAGAGAGAGAGAGAGAGAGAGAGAGAGAGAGAGAGAGAGAGAGAGAGAGAGAGAGAGAGAGAGAGAGCAGCTCTTCAAGAAGCACAGATGCCTTTAGCACCACCAAGAGTGAGAGAGGAAATAGGAGGCATGTGCACATAGGTAGGGGGGGGGGGGGGTCTCTAGAGACCCGAGGGGGGGGAGACGGAGGGATGGGAGGAGAGGATCACTGAGTGACAGCGCCTTGCGGGTAAACCGGGATTTGCTGTTGATGGAACAAGGAGGGGAAATGGGAAGCTGCGTCCTGCCGGCTCAGAGAGTGTGTGTGTGTGTGTGTGTGTGTGTGTGTGTGTGTGTGTGTGTGTGTGCTGTGTGTGTGTGTGTGTGTGGTGGTGTGTGTGTTGGTGTGTGTGTGTGTGTGTGTGTGTGTGTGTGTGTGTGTGTGTGTGTGTGTGTGTGTGTGTGTGTGCGTGCGTGCGTGTGTGTGTGTGAGCGGGGGTTTGAACGTGTTTGGACGTGTGTGTGTGCGTGCGTGCCGTCGCCTCACCCTGGCTCTCTCCGTTGCAGCGTTTGCGCTGCCTCAGCTCCAGGTCGGCGATCTCGCTCAGCAGCTCCATGCCGTGGTGCATGCTGGGAGGGGCGGGGCCGGCGGCCGGCGCGCAGAGGGGGTACAGCGGGAAGGGGGGCACGTCGGTGCAGAAGGCGGCGGCGATCAGCAGCTCCAGGCTCCAGTAGCAGGGGGCCGCCGTCTTGCGGGGGGGCGCGGTCACAGCCGGGAGGGGGGGGTCCGAGGCGGGGGACGCGCACACCAAGTCCAGCGAGGCGTGGTCTGCCGTCGGCTCCTCCCCCTCCTCCTGCTCCTCCTTTGTCTCCTTCTCCTCCTTCTGCCCGGGGGCCCCTGTCGTCGGGGTCCTGGACCCGGTGCCGGCCGGGAGCGGCTCCGTGACCCCTGGGAGGGCTGCGGGGTGACCTCCCGCCTCGGTGACCTCCGCAGCCCGGTTATCTCCTTCCACTGCTGCTTCCTGCTCCTCCTGCTCCTCCTCCTCCTCCTCCAGGGTGATCACAGCCCTCTCGGGGGACGACTCCTCCGGCAGCGCCGGGAGGGGGAGGGGTGGCGGACAGGAAGCAGCCGTCTCACACACCGGGCTCTCGGCGGGGGGGCAGGCGAGCACCTCCCCTCTGATCGCCTCCGTCAGCAGCACCTCCTTCTCCACCGGCAGGTAGCCGCCGGCAAGCGCCGCCTCCAACGATGCTCCTCCCGCCTCGACGACCCTCGGCTCCTCCTCCACCTGCTGAGGCTCCGCCTCCAGCCGTGCTTCTGGGAGGGGCCTGACCACCGCCTGGCAGTCTAGCTCCGCCCCCAGGCCGGAGAGGGACGGTGGGACGCGGTCCGACGGCTCCGGAGGGGGCGGGGCCAGATGGGGGGGCGGGGCCAGCGGGACTTCCTGTGGGGGCGGGGCGCTGCGGTAGCCGAGGGGCATGGCGGGGTAGCTGTACCCGGCCGGGAGGTCTACAGGAAACAGGAAACAACCGTTAATACGAGATTCACCCATTCATCGTAGGCGGGAAACCACTTTGATGATCTACTTTCATTTTTCACTTTCACTTTCATTTCTTAATCGAAAAAGCATCAAACATCTAATCTTTGCACATTACAGACTGTTGTTGCGCAAGAGGGTCTGTGGATGTCAGTACGGGGGTCCGAGCTGGGACCTGTGGGGGGGGGGGGGGGTACGTTATACGTTCTACCAGCGAGCAGTAATGATGATGAAGACACTAAGGCCTGCAGGGCTGGGGGGGGAGGGGCTTGGGGGTTGCCAGGGGCGATGTGTTTCTCTGTTAGCATCGAGGTGACAATGGCGGGGAAGACCCAGACTAGAGCTGCTCAGTCAAACGCCACCCCCATGCACCCCCAAGATCACAGCGGAGAGCATGCAGGCTGACTTATGTTGAGTTATTCATCGCCACAATTCAACACTCACACAAAACTTTGAACCTGCCCCCTAACTTTGTTCATAGATAGAGAGAGAGAGAGAGGGAGAGAGACAGAGAGTGGCAGAGCAAGTGAGGGAGAGGGAGCCAGAGAGAGAGAGAGATAGCGAGAGACAAGAGAGAGCGAGGGAGAGGGAGACAGAGAGAGAGAGATAGCGAGAGAGAGGCAGAGGAAGAGGAGGGAGAGAGAGAGAGAGAGAGAAGGGGGGAGGGAGAGGGAGCCAGAGAGAGAGAGAGATAGCGAGAGACAGAGACAGCGAGGGAGAGAGACACAGACAGTGATCATATGTTCCCTCTTACCAGGTTCTAGGGATTCTGGGTAATCCTGCGGGGCCTCCCCCATCTTATCCTGGGCGTCGCCCACCCCCTTAGTGATCTGGGCGGGGGCAGGGCTGATGGCCGGGGACTGGGGGGCGGCGGGGGCGGGGCTGGGGGCGGGGCAGGGGGTTGAGGGGGTGCTCTTGGGGTGGGGCCGTAGCGAGGGGGAGCGGCAGCAGGGCAAGCGGTGGGCGGCGCAGGCCCCGCCCCCCGGGGAAGCCCCGCCCCTGGCCGGGGGGGTGTAGGAGAAGGGCTTGGCGGGTTTGGACGTCCGGCTGGGCTCCGCCAGCAGCTCCTCCAGGTCGATGGACGCCTCGTCCGGCCGCCGCTGCACCTGAGGACACCAAGCCGGGTTAACCAAACACTGGAGATGTTCCGACGCCATTTTTTCCTTCCCGATACAAATCCCTGAACTTGAGTATCGATACCGATACTGAGTATACCGATACAGGATCTAGTATTGTTACTACGTTCTTATTGAAGGCTTCTCTTACGGTGACAGCGATGCATTGTCTGCAATTTCTTTTTCAGAACTAGATCATTCAAACTTGTAATCTATAATCATCTAAATCACTTGTATTCTTGTAGTTAAGCGTACGTGCATCCATGTTTTTGACACGACTTGGTAGCATGTCGTGTTTGTGATGTTTGTGATGTTTTTTGCCTGCGTACTAAAGGAGTCACGTGTTGGTATCGGATCGGAGCAGAGACATTGTGTACTCACCGATACCAAATACTGCAATTAAGGCCGCATCGGAGGAATTTCTGGGTACGCTCGTACCCAGAAGGACTCAGAACAACTTGTGTGTTGTGGCGCTCTCCAAGCTACGCAGGCTGCAGTTTCACAAGGATGGTTTTTTTTTGGGTTTGTTTTCTACAAACCAGGCCATTAGCCTCCCCAAGGAAAAGCAGCCGATCCCAGAGCATTGTTTCGCAGACTAAGAATAGGCCCAGGCTGACGTTAAAATGTTGAGCGATGATTCGGGCTAAACTGAGCCATTTCTTTACAGCAGTGGTTCTCAAACTTTTTCAACTAGTGTACCCCCTCTAAGATATTTGTTCAGTACCCCCTTCCCCGGCATAAAAAACATTTTTGGGAGTAAGAGAAAATGAATTACATGAATAATATATGTGCATTCTATTTGGAAGCGTAAACATGAACATTAAAAGGGTGCTCCAGCGTGCGCTTTCTTTTTTCCACAGATTCTCGTTCCTCTTTGTTGTCAGAATTACATTTTAACCACTAGTCCATTTTCGCGATTTTCTTTCAGTTTTCAGAATTGCAACTTTATATCTTTTATTTCTTTCAGGAG
This sequence comes from Melanogrammus aeglefinus, assembly GCA_900291075.1. NCBI lineage: Eukaryota > Metazoa > Chordata > Actinopteri > Gadiformes > Gadidae > Melanogrammus > Melanogrammus aeglefinus. The sequence goes on along the minus strand of OLKM01001749.1, from coordinate 17,853 downwards.
TCCCCCCCTGCAGTACTCCAAAGTACCCCTCGGGTTACGAGAACCCCCATTTGAGCACCACTGCTTTACGGTACCACGTCGCATCCCTGGGACGCGTGCGGGCCGCGTTCTCACCTGGGCGGCGTGCGCGGGGCGGTGCTGAAGCTCCACCCCGTGGGCGGCCCGGTGGTGGTGGTGGTGGTGCTGCTGGGGCTGCTGGTGCTGCTGGTGCTGCAGGGGGGGCTGCTGAGGGTGGTGCTGGGGGGGCTGGGGGTGGTGCTGCCCTCCCGCCGCCGCCGCCGGGTGGCTCTGGTGCTGGTGCTGATGCTGCAGCTGCTGGTGCTGCTGCAGTGCATACAGCTCCTGTTGCCGTAGAAACTGGGAGCGGGAGTACACAGCGGGGTGCTGCATGTGGGAGGGGGGGCCGCGGGCGCCGTAGACAGGGGGCCACAGACCCTGCTGCTCAATCACATCTAATGAGAGGGAGGGGGAGGGAGAGGGTGAGGGCAGGGGGGAGGGAGAGGGTGAGTGCGGGTTCATGAGACGGGGGTCTCGTCTCCTCCCCCCTCACCCGTCGCCACGGTTTCAACTTTTTGTCTAAGCGGCGCTTTAAATTATGCGAGTCTTTCGGCGTTTCCCGCCCACACACGCACGGAGGGAATCGCGATCCGATGTGCGCTCTTTTCTTTTTACATACTGATGTGTTACAAGAAGGATTTTGTTATTCTTTTTATTATCTCTGTAGAAGAGAGAGAAGAGAGAGAGAGAGAGAGAGAGAGAGAGAGAGAGAGAGAGAGAGAGAGAGAGAGAGAGAGAGAGAGAGAGAGAGAGAGAGAGAGAGAGAGAGAGAGAGAGAGAGAGAGAGAGAGAGAGATGGAGAGAGAAAGAGAGATAGAGATGGAGAGAGTGAGAGAAAGAGAGATGGAGAGAGAAAGAGAGAGTGAGAGAAAGAGAGATTGTCAAAGAGAGTGTGAGAGAGAAACAGAGAGGAGCAAGAGAAAAAGAGAGTGAGAGAAAGAGAGGGGAGAGAGGGGAGAGAGAGAGACAGATGGAGTGAGAGAAAAAGAGAAGGAGATGGAAGACAGAGAGCGAGAGCGCAGTAATCCCACGCTCCACCCCGCTATGAAGGGAGCCCAGTTCTCTTAAAGCCGCCCTGAGGATTCAGAGGAATGCAGAAATAAGCCGTCCTACAATGAAATCATGTGAACAGATTTTCACTAGGACGAGGATGGTGACGGTGATGAAGACGACGCTGGTGTTCATGGTTCATCAGGATGAACCCACGACTCGTTCTCAAGCGGTCAATGTCGTGAACCGGATCGGAAAAAAAAACCATCATCATGTTTCCCATCGGGCGAATAAAAACCAGCAGTTTCCCAGCAGCAAGGATGACAAGTAAAGAGTAGCGGAGGCGGAGGGAAGGGGGGTTTGTGGGAGTTTTTGGGGTTCAGGCAGCAGACATGGGGGGGAGGGGGGGGACGCAGCTGACCATATGATGACGGGGGGCGGGCTGGACTGATATCCGCACCCAGGGTATCTGCAGGTTTCAGCAAGTCAAATTTAAGACTTTTTAAGGCCTTTTAATACCACCTTGAATGAAATTTAAGACCTAAAGCACGCGATGGTGGGGGGGGGGGGGGGTCACGCTGTATTATAACCCAAGCATAGCATGTGTGTCACTCAATGACTCATTTACCTACCCATTGTCGGAGACTAGCTAGCAAGCACGCAGGAGCCTCTCTTCCTGAAAAGTCCCACGAGAGAAATATATATATATATAGTCCTGCCCCGACAAATTTAAGACCTTGAGTTACTAGGGGTGTAACGGTACACGTATTTGAACCGAACCGTCACGGTACAGGCACTTCGGTGCGGTTACAGAGGTCTACCGCGGTACGTAAATGTGGCGTACATAGCGTTAATACGGCGAATGTAAAGGCTTGTTTTGCGGTGCGGAACTTAAAACTTGAAGTCGGAGTTCCCCCCGGACCGTTTAGCCTTATTAGGCTCGGCTCGCACGTGCGCGGCCACCGCTATGTAGCAGTAGCAGAGCGCGATCGCGACTGTGTGTGGATTGATGGCTACTAGCGAACTGAGCGAACTGCATGGCGAGAGACAACAGAAAACCGGAGCTTGAAGATGCCCCCCTGTCATTTAAATCCCAAGTGTGGGAGAACTTTGGATTCCAGGTTAATTATCACAATGGGGAAAGACGAGTGGAACAAGTCGAAAGCTGTGTTTAGACATTGTTCAACAGCGATCTCCTATGCAAATGAAACACATCGAACATGCACACGCATGTAAAAAGGCACCATCCAGGTGTTACTGTCACCGCTGCGAAAAGAAAAAAAGTTGTTCAAACCCAGCTCACTACACTATTTAATCAACCCCTACCCCTGTCTGGGAATTCAGAACGGGCAAATGCCATCACCAGGTCTATTGGTGTTTTCATTGCCTCTGACCTACGGCCATTCTCCGTTGTTGAGAACACAGGTTCTAAACATATGATGAAGGTAAGCAGTTGCAGTACCTGCTATACCAGTGTCCCTAGTGAAAGGGTATCTTTTTTATAAAATACATAAGCTGTAATTTAAGTTAAGGCTGCAGTTGCACTTTTATTTAATGATTGATATTTATATTTATGAGAACTTCAGAGCTTTAGAGATCTGCAGGAATATTTTTTTCAGTATGTTTCATACTGACAGCTAAAACTGTGTTTAATTCGTTACTAATTAAACTTATGTTCGTTCAGTCAAGCAATCCGTTTTTTCTAACTATGAACCGAACCGTCCTGTACCGTACCATGACTTCAAAACCGAGGTACGTACCGAACCGTGACTGTTGTGTACCGTTACACCCCTATGAGTTACAGTATCTAAGACCACCATATGACATTTGTAACAAATTTTAGACTTTTTTAGGCCTTAAATTTAGAAACATGAATTTAAGACTTTTTAAGGATGCGCGGACACCCTGTACAGTCATACCTGCAAACTCATTTGGGTTGAAAAAGGTGACAAACTAAACTGTTGTAGGGGGGTCTGGGTCTGTTGTAGGGGGGTCTGGGGGCACCCCCCGGGCACCCCCCCCCCCACCCCCAGCCAAATTGTGCTATTTTAACATGTAAATTAAGCTTCAGCCAACTCAGAGCTACTTTGTCTTTTGCCAGGTTCACCATCACTGGTAGAAAAACTGAAGGGAGTGCTCGGCCATAGTAGAGAGAACCATTGCCTAGGCAAAGAAAGCATTATTCGATTTTCATCAGTACAACTTTTGCTAATACCTTGCCCTGCCATTTATTATAACCCTGTGAGCATGGCTTTGGCTAGTATTCATAAATTGCCATTGCTACTGTAAAGCTGTTGGTGCTAGCCCAGTGTTTTTTAGGGCTGCACGATATGGGCAAAATATGATATCCCAATATCTTTCGGCTGAATGGCGATGTACGATATATATCTTGATATTTTCTATAGAGTGGGTTAGATGGCTTCGTCGCATTGTCCTGCGTACTACGGTGAGTGTTTCAGTGCGCCCTAACTTTAATCCCCAGCCCCCTCCCTTCTCCGTTCCATTTGGGAACAAGTTTGGTTAAATTTCGCTTGTTTTGTATATTTTAATTAATTAATTAATTAAGGGCGCCACCAGAGGGCGCCCCCAACGCATTTGCCGCTCTGGGCGACGCCTAGGACGCGTATGCCGAGCGCTGGCCCTGGTTTCGGGGGAGAAGAAGTAGCGGCCGTAATGGCAGCAGCACAGCCACGTTTCTACGCATTACTCATAATGCATCTTGATGCCACTGCTGTAAATGGTGGAACAAATTGGTCGTGCTGCAACGGTTTTGCTACACTCTCTACAGATGACCTGCAGCTCATCTGTTTGTTTTTTTTAAACCCGAACCATTTCCATATTATGGAGCCGTTGTTTCTCCTCTTTGAAACAATTTCGTCCCACGCCGCCGTCTCGTTATCGAGAACACTGGCTGTTGTTCATATTGTGCACTTTTTTTTTCCCGGTGCACCTCTGTTTGGCCGTGTGTCATGAGAGCATGGGAGCCCTTTTTGCCATAATTTATTTCCTTAGCGCAAAGGCTGCACTTGGAATAGCCCGCGTGGTCGATTTTTTTTAAATACTGTAACGTTCACCCCTCGGTGGTGCAGCGTCGAATAAACAGGCGATGTCTGGCGACATTTCGAGTTTAATGTCGATATGTTGACTTTAAAGGTCGACGTGTCGACTTTAATCTCGTCAAAAATAATTGTTTTCTTCATGTGTCTAATACTCCCATCGCACATATCTGACCGCAATGAAATCGCCGCCATTAATATCAGAATACGGAGGCTGTGGGAGATCAGCCGTCACAAACGTATTCTTTTTCGCAAACTGGGTGACGTAGAAATGGTCTAGCTAATAATTGACCCAAGCAACGTTAAAATGATACAGCATACATTATTTTGTCAGGTTACTAGACTCACCTGAAAACTTCGACCTCTCAGTTTCAGCTCGCCGACGGAATGCGCGCGACGGAGCACGAGCAGCGGTCGGCTCTGACGGCGGGACGCGGACGCGCGCTGGGGTCTATCTTGATTCTGATTGGTGGACTTGGAACGCGGGTCATTTTGGCCAAAGATTTTTTTTTTAGTGTGAAGATAGCAAACTTGTTTCTCGCTCATTATACAGTCGGTTATTATTACCGTGCAATCACACCAAACGCGACATTTGTCGCACGTTCGCGTTGTCGCTCATTATACAGTCGGTTATTATTACCGTGCAATCACACCAAACGCGACATTTGTCGCACGTTCGCCGTTGTCGCGCCACAAATCATAGTCGGTCGCTGTGTTTTTTCGAATTTTTCGCGCCACAACACGATAACCGCCATTGCGTGTCTTTACCTTTTGTGGAAGAGGGAGAGACGTCGGAGGACCCAACGCAGTCTATATTCATAACATTGTAATGACCACGGAAGAGGCAGTGAAAGAAGTATTGATTAGACTGAGATTTATTAGATAGGCCTTCCTAATAAACCGTTGGAACAGACAAGACTGGTAACCATAGCAACGCCGGTAAACAAACCCCGCGAAGCCCAACCCCGACGAGAGCTCCCCGCGCTACGGACATCCGGAGGCTCACAGAGCTTTCAACCGTGATATATATATACAATTATATTATATTATATATATACTAATATATATATAGCGCTCCGGGAGTCACAAACGGCAACAATCACATTCTCCATGCTGCAGTTCACCCCGGACTGCAGTGAACAGTTTGACGGTTGAACGCTGATTGGCTGTTATACATGTCACTCAAGTGGCCACGCTGTTGAACGCGATTGGCTGTCATCACGCGAAATTCGCGCCACAAATCCTCGTGAACGTGCTCTCGCCTGTGCTCTGGTTTAAGGCCCCTGGTTTAAGGCCCCTGGTTTAAGGACTCTGGTTTAAGGCCCCTGGTTTAAGGACTCTGGTTTAAGGCCCCTGGTTTAAGGACTCTGGTTTAAGGCCCCTGGTTTAAGGACTCTGGTTTAAGGCCCCTGGTTTAAGGCCCCTGGTTTAAGGCCCCTGGTTTAAGGCCCCTGGTTTAAGGCCCGGTTGGAGAAGTGAATTCTACCATTTCCATGCTTTCACTTCCTCTCGCATGCAGCAACGGTGCTGATGTCAGCAGAGAGAGAGAGAGAGAAGAGAAGAGAAGAGAAGAGAAGAGAAGAGAAGAGAAGAGAAGAGAAGAGAAGAGAAGAGAAGAGAAGAGAAGAGAAGAAAAGAAAAGGAGAGAGAGAGAGAAGAGAAGACAAGACAAGAGAAGAGAAGAGAAGAGAAGAGAAGAGAAGAGAAGAAAATAGAAAGAGAAAGAGAAAGAGGAAGAGAAGAGAAGAGAAAGAGAGAGAGAGAGAGAGATGAAGGTGGATGAACACCCACCCCTCTCTGAAGGGGTGGAGCATGTGGTTGACGGGAAATATTAGAAATTGTACGTGTCCCTGTGTGTGTGTGTGTGTGTGTGTGTGTGTGTGTGTGTGTGTGTGTGTGTGTGTGTGTGTGTGTGTGTGTGTGTGTGTGTGTGTGTGTGTGTGTGTGTGTGTGTGTGTGTGTGTGTGTGTATGTGAGATGTGTGTGCATGCGTGTTGTTTGGTGTGGTGTGTGTGGTTTGGTGTGTGTTGTTTGTGTACCTGTTTGTCACTATGTGTATGTGTGTGCATGTGTGCGTGCGTGTGTGTGCGTCATTAAAAGGGCTGTGTTTCAGAGAGAATAACACATTTCACAACCGATGGTGGAGTGAGGCGATGAGCTCACTGCAGACGTCTGGGACACGGAAGAGACCGCTATGACACTTCTCTGTTCTGACGAGTGATTGAAACGTAAAACCTAAACAGGAGGCTAGTTAATGCTCACAGCAACTCACTCTGGTACCACCAAACCAAGCATTCACCTCGTTAAACACATGTGTACATTAACTTTCCCATCCCAGTGAAAGCTATCTGCACATTCAGTTCCCAGTAAAACATATGTGTACATTAACTTCCCCATCCCATTAAAACATATGTGCACTTTCAGTTCCCAGTAAAACGTATGTGTACATTAACTTCTTTATCCCAGTAAAACGTACCTGAACAGTCACTCACCCCTCCCAGTAAAACCTTTGTCTACATTCACTTCCCAGTAAAACATGCGTGTATATTTTTTTCACTTCCAAGTTAAACCTATGGGTTCATTCAGTTACCCGTACAACGCATGCGTACCATCACTTCCCAATAAGACGTATGTCTACATGTACGTCCCCCTCCCAGTTAAACCACCGTGGCCTGCGCCGCTGAACCACGTTCAGCTGGTTTGCGTTCAGAGGAGCTGGGAGGGGGTGGGGGTCTGGGGGTCCGGGGAGACCTACCCAGGTGATGAGTGCCGTGGTGGGGCGAAGGCTCGTTGGGGAGCACCACCAGCTGGCCCCCCGATGGGTCCTGGGGCAGGGGCAGCACCGGCTGGAGGGGGCCCGGGATGGAGGCCGAGAACCCGGGGGGCAGGTTCTGGTGCAGGGCGGAGTGGCTGATACCTGGGGAACACACAGGGGTCAGGGGTCTGGAGCAGGGGTGCTCAAATGGAGGACCGCGGACCGCTAGGGGTTCTTTTGACCACTGCAGGAGGTACTCAGAAAAGTTCCAAAAATACAAATACAAATACAGTGGTTGAAACGTAAATCTGAAACGTGACAAAGGTTTGACTAATTCTAGGTGTGGAACAACCCAGCTGCATCATGTGTTTACTAGGTGTTATTTGGTGTTTGTTTATTTTTCTTCTGTGGTTTGCTATCTGCAAAAATGGTCTGAGGTTATGCTGAGTTACACAATTCCATTTCTAACCTTCGAATCCCTGAAAAATCCCCCATATTACCAAAGAGACTAAAAGCAAAACTGAAACTCATAAACACAAAACCAAAACCAGGCATACAAGTGATTAAAAAATGAACTAGCAAAATACTATTATTTTCCAGATAATTTTTTTTCTTCAGTTTTTTTTTTTTTAAATGTCAAACCAAAACTCAAAAAAATAAAGAAAGTAAAAGGAAATAAAATGGTAACACCATAATTCCCGTGGCATCGCTCCGGCCCGTCTCTCGGTGACCCCTGTGTCCGCTCACCGTAGGAGTGGCCAGCCATCCAGAGGGAGGGGCTCCCCGTCCTCGGCATCCAGTGGTGATGGGCAGAGTGTGCGTGTGCGGCCGCGTCACCTAATTGGCCGGACTGGATGGAGGTCCCGCTGGGCACCATGAGATGAGAGGCGAGGTCTCCATGGCAACTGTTAGAGGGGTGGATCCTCGCAAACTCCACTCTGTCCTTATTTTCCCTGGGAAGGGGAAAGGAAATGCAGACGGTACAATCGTATTAGTTTATCATCGTAAGGAACCGGACATCGTAATATTGAGTCGCTAAGTGAGCCGCTGGCTTCACTCTGATCCAGAGAGCTTTACAATACTGTCTAACATTCACCCATTCACGCACCCATTCTCACACTGGCGGCGGTGTCAGCCACGCAGGGCGACAGCCAGTTTGTCAGGAGCAGTCAGGGTGAGGCGTCTCGCTCAGGGACACCCCCCGACACTAGTTGCGGCGGATACCAGCCGACCCGCTCTACCTCCTGAGCCACATGCCGCCCTTATCATATATTCACGCGGCGGCGGCGGCGTCAGACCCACCTGATGTAGGCCTCCCGGTCGCGGTCCAGGCAGGTCACGCTCATCTGCTCGCCCCCCATCCTCTTCCTCTCCTCCTCCCCCGAGCCGTCCGACGGGTACATGGAGCGGTGCGGTCCTGGGAGACACAGGTAGCCTAGCGGTTACCCCTTAGCCGTTAGCCGTTAGCCGTTAGCCGTTAGCCGTTAGCCGTTAGCCGTTAGCCGTTAGCCGTTAGCCGTTAGCCCCACTCCCTCAAAGCCCCCTGACACAAGGTTTGTTCTCGGATAAAGGTTTGGAAAACAACCATCCTCATAAAGGAGTGAAGCCTTGCTATATTTGTGTGTGTGTGTGTGTGCAGTTTGTGTCTTTGGTACGTGTCTATGCGTCTGTGTCTATGTGTGTGCGTGCGTGTTTGTAAAACAACCCTCCTCCTAACCGAGTGCAGCATGTCTCTATCCCCGGTGTAAGGGTGCATAAAGCCAGCGGCCCCAGAGACTCTCTCGTACCTTTGACCGAGGGGTGCACCCTCCCCTGCCGGCTACTGGGGTGTCCGTCCACCGGCCTGCAGGACGGCTCCCGCTGTCGGGCCACCGCCACGGCGATCCCCACGGGGGGCTGCCTGACCTCGCCCTCCCCGTGCCCCGCCTCCCCCATCTCCCGGCTCCGCCCGCCGTAGTCGGAGCGCTCCCCGTCATTGGCCGAGCCCTTCCTTGGGGGCAGGGCCTGTTTCCCGGGCTGCATGGCGCAGCTCGCCCCTCCGGCGGCGCCGGCCGACTTGAGGCTCCCCAGACCCCCGAACGGGCTCTTCTGGGACAGCAGGAGGGGCTGCTGCTGGCTGCTGTACTTCAGGAGGCTCTTCATGGCGCTGCTCTCCCCCTGGACCGGGCTCTGGGGCTCTGGCTGCTGCTGCTGCTGGCCCAGGGGGGAGGCACAGGGTGGAGGCGCTACACCCATCCCCGACTGCTGCTGCTGCTGCTGCTGCTGCTGCTGCTGCTGCTGCTGTTGCGGTTGGTGCTGCTGCGGTTGGTGCTGCCGGTTGACCGGCCCCAGCTCCATGTAGGACTTCCTCTGGTCCTCCTCCACCGGCTGGGGCATGTGGTGGGCGGGTCTCATGGCCCACGGTGGGACGGGGGGCTGCTGGGGGTGGAGCTGCCCGCCGCCGCCGCCGCCGCCGCCGCCGCCCCCGCCGCCTCCGCCCCCGCCACCGCCGCCGTACCCGTACGGAGACATCTCCATCTTCCTCTTGAGCTCGGGAGCGGGCCCCTGGTTCAGGTCGACGGGCGAGGGGGCGGCCTCGGGGGGGCCCAGCTGGCCGTGCTGCTGGTGCCGGATGCGGGCCACCTTCTGGCCGTCCCTCTGCAGGGAACAGGGGGCCCCGGCCCCCCCGAGGCCCTTGGGGCCAAGCGGCGAGGCGGTGGGAGGGGGCCCGGGGTGCGAGCAGTCTCTGTAGGGGGAGGTGTTGACCGAGTGGGGGCCGGAGTGCCCTGCCTTGGGGCCCTGGGACAGCGACCCCCGGAACAGCTCGGCGTCCACGCCGGTGTTGTTGACGCACTCGGCGCTCCGCGAGCGCACCACCTGATGCTGCTGCTGCTGCAGCGTCTGTTGCTGCTGCACTTGTTGTTGTTGCTGTTGTACTTGTTGTTGTTGTTGTTGTTGCTGGGGAGGGGGGAGGGGCTGTAGGGGCTGGGCCTGGAGGTGGGCGTGGTGCGGCTGCATCCAATCAGGAGCCTTCTCCGCCTTCCTGTACGCGTGCTGCTGCTGCTGCACCACCTGCTGCTGCTGCTGCTGCTGCTGCTGCTGCTGCTGTGCCAGGCGGCGCCGTTCTTCTCCATCGCCTTCTCCTTGGCGGGGGGGCCGCCCCCCCGCCCCCGCCCACGCCCACCCCCTGGCAGTCCGGGTGGCCCTGCTGGAAGCCCGCCTTCTCCCCCAGGTGCCCGACGGACGGCGCGAACGTGGGCCCCCCCGCGGCTTTGAGCTCCCGCCCCGGGTTGGGGCCACCGGCCCCCCTCTCGTGGGGGGAGGGGTTGGCGAGGGGTGGCGGGGGCGGGCAGAAGAAGTCGGGGTGGTGGTGGTGGGCATGGTGGGCGTGGTGCGGGTGGTGCGGGTGGCCGGGGTGCAGCTGCAGGCAGTGGAAGCCCCCGGCGTGCGGGTGGGGGTGCGGCGGGTGTGCGTGGTGGTGGTGGGCGTGGCCCCCGCCCGGCCCCGAGTAGGACA
>OLKM01001749.1:0-2500 GCA_900291075.1 Melanogrammus aeglefinus | reverse complement strand
TTTTCAGAGTGGAGAGACGATCCAACAATTCCAACGTGTGGCCCACGTGCATCTAATCATCGCCTTACCGCGTGATGAATCTAAACGCTGAGCCGCTCCCAAACACACACACACACACACACACACACACACACACACACACACACACACACACACACACACACACACACACACACACACACACACACACACACCAACACCAACACACACACACACACAACACCAACACACACACACACACACACACACACACACACACACACACACACACACTAGGCGCGCCGTTCAACTTGAGCGAGGGAGAGTGTGTAACCGAGCCCCTCTCCTTCGTGTCGTTCAGTCAACAACGCCGCTCGTGATGAGGTGCTACTTGAGACGCGTGGCAGCGGCGCCCAATCACCAGCCGGCGCCAGGGTGTTTATCCACATCAGGGCGCCGCACCGTTAGCACGCGGCTAACGAGGACCTTGTTAGCCGCGGCGTTAGCACGCGGATAACGAGGACCTTGTTAGCCGGCAACGCATTCCTGATTGAACCTCCCACGTCCGTGTGTGTGTGTGTGTGTGTGTGTGTGTGTGTGTGTGTGTGTGTGTGTGTGTGTGTGTGTGTGTGTGTGTGTGTGTGTGTGTGTGTGTGTGTGTGTGTGTGCGTGTGAATGAGACGTGTGTTTGAATAGAAAGTAGACGACTTCACGTTAACGCATCAAACGCTACCAAGAAATGGCAGGAAAACACACAACACACACACACACACACACACACACACACACACACACACACACACACACACACACAGACAGACACACACCAGAAATAAACTCCTACATCACACACACACACACACACGTCATCAACACACACACAGGCACACACAGCCAAAATAAACACACACACACACACACCAGACATACACACAAACACACTATATAAAAACACACAAACACACACACTGGTCATAAACACACACACATACACGGCAGTCATAAATACACACACCACTGGCTTTGTGACTACCGTGGTGTGTGCGGACTCCCACGGTGTGTGTGTGTGTGTGTGTGTGTGTGTGTGTGTGTGTGTGTGTGTGTGTGTGTGTGTGTGTGTGTGTGTGTGTGTGTGTGTGTGTGGACTCCCATGGTGTGTCGGGGTAATTGTGCGCTCATCTTGTTTTTTATGCAAAACAGAGGAGGAAAAAAAAGACAATATGCAATTATGCTGAGGAGAGAACAGCTGAATGGAGTTGATGAACAGTCTGGATTCAATCAAGCTCCGAGCGCCCCATACGCAATTAAACTGCAATAGAGATAATGGCTTTTGTCGGCAACCACGTCATAATCCCGCTCATAATCGCTGCCATTACGTTTATTAGCCGTGGCACTGTGGCCATCACTTTTATTAATATTATTCTACTTCTTTTCAGCCTTAATATGCAACATCTTACCCAGAAACAGGGGATAAAGTTTCATCAGACCGGGTTCTGCATGAGGGTCAGGGCACCACGTGTTGCACATTTGTACGCGCACGTGTGTGAGTGTGTGTGTGTGTGTGTGTGTGTTTTCGTGTGCCTGGGTGTATGCACGTGTGTGTGTGTGTGTTTGTGTGCGTGCAGGGGAATGTGTGTGAGTCCGAGTTAGTGAGAGGCTGGCTAGGGCATCACTAGTAATCCGTTCATACTGGTTGTGCTGGTTATAAATGCCCCCATGGCTATGTACTGATCTATATGCTCCGGGTCGCAGCGGCTGACTCTGAGCTGCATTCCGCCCCATTAGCATGCGCCGCGAGCCGCCCCGCGCTGCGGCGCAGGCTAGCTGGTAAATAAACACTTTCTCTTGATGGTCGGGGGGGCTTTCATGTGATTGCCTCCGACATCCACAGATCATTTGCAGGCGCTGGTATGCGATCAGAAAGTGTTCAAGTACTCAGTGTGTGTGTGTGTGTGTGTGTGTGTGTGTGTGTGTGTGTGTGTGTGTGTGTGTGTGTGTGTGTGTGTGTGTGTGTGTGTGTGTGTGTGTGGTAGCGGCGGGGCTCAGAAGTACCGAGACGACAAACAACAACAAACGCCAGCACGGCGGTGAGAGGAACGATTCATGTGGATTATCAGAAGACCACAGGATTGCGTTTCATTTTATACAAATTTAGGAATAACGCAGATGAATAATGCATCTGCTGGGAGTCACGGTGTGTGTGTGTGTGTGTGTGTGTGTGTGTGTGTGGCGTGCGTGCGTGTGTGTGTGTTTATCCTGGCTACATGCGGGTGAGTGTTTGTTTTTGTGTGCATGCGTTCGTTGCCGTGTGTGTGTGTGTGTGTATGTGTCTGCGCTTGTGTGTTTGTTTTTGTGTGGGTGCCTGTGTGGGCGTTTGTGTTTGTGCGTGTGTGTGTGTGTGTGTGTGTGTGTGTGTGTGTGTGTGTGTGTGTGTGTGTGTGTGTGTGTGGGCTGTGTGTGTGTGTGTGTGTGGTGTGTGTTGGCGTGCGTGCGCGGCGCTGCGTTTCATGTGTATTTGTGT